>BMAV01022363.1:0-39894 GCA_019973955.1 Trichonephila inaurata madagascariensis
CTAATAGTGGAATTGAAAAATCTGAATAAAAAATTTCATAAATTGATCGCATTAAAATGTATTTTATTAACGATTGAAATTTTTTAAAAAAGATATATGAGATTTGAACTAATGTAGGAATTGAAAAAAAATTTAAATTTTTAATTCCCAGAGTTTTAATATCACTCAAAAATATATTGTGATGTTAATATATTCAATATTATATAGTGACAGTTTCATTCAATGTGTGTTTGATGAATTACAATATCAAATGTTCGACTAGTGCAGATGTGTTTTAATAGCAATGTGCAATTCTAATGTTAAGCTCAGAGGAGTGGCTTAATATGTGCAAAACAAAGGTTAAAAGTAATATCTTACATAAAATCTTGGCAATGTACACCATCCTGGTTTCAGAAAGTCTTGATTTATAGATGGGTTTGAGGAAATCAATGACAGTGACGGCTGACAAAGAGTTTAGGGCTGAAGATAAAGTACTTAAAGAACCGCTGAATATGCCCGCAATACATATTCCTGTCAATCCTGGTACACTGCCGAATCGAGAAATGATATAATATGGAACAATCTGGAAAATTAAAATATAAAAAAAGAAAATTAACAGTTTCCTTGGATGTATAAAATGATAACGAAATAAACATTTTAAGCTTTATACGCAATGCTATAGAAACGAGCGCAAATTTTTCGGCAAAACAATAAATTCAAAAAAGGAATATTATAGAAAGAGTAAAAATTATTTTCAATTTAACATGAATATCAATATCGTACTAAATCTGAATTAAAATAACGTATTTAAAATTTTTAATGGTAACTTCTCAATATAATATTCAAGGTAGTAAAATAAAGCTAGTAAAATTCATTTTCACGATTATTGTCTTGATTACAGAATTCTGTGCTTGTTCTAATGAAGGAAAAGATCTAAGCCCTGATGAAATTGCTAATTTGTTGCAAGAGCTTTCTGAGAAGGAATCGCATGGTGGTTTGCTTTAATTTAGATTCTGATGAAGACATACGATTGATTGAAAGTCATTGCGAAGAATCTGAAGAAAATGCAGATGTAATTGATAATATTCCAATAAATACTGATATGTGTCACTAGGCACTGGCGCAACGTAAATACCCTCAAACCTCGAATCGCGGGGTGGGGTGAGGGGCAAGAATCTAAGGGGCTCAAAGCCCATGTTATGTTATGGTCTTGTGATCCTTTGTAAGATCCGGCTGAGGGCCCGAATCCCGACTTTGCAGGGGGCCTTAGTATTCTCCAATATGCCACTGGAGATAGTAATCTGTTTATAGCAAATATTCTGATAAATTTTATGCTGAACAGGCTTAAAGATACACACACTACTATAAGTAAAATAGTATATGCAGTTCTCTCTCGCATCTCACGAATTGATATTTTTTTTGTCTCTCTCTCTCACAGTTACTTCTTCAATTAAATACCCTAAATCTTTGGTGGGCATTACGTCGATCGTGATCGACCGGTGGACCGCCAAGACATTTTGGGGTGACCACCTGAAGATTTTAGCAGTTAGTAATTATATACGGAAATATTCAAGATTGGTTAAAAAATGCAGACTAAGTCCTCTATTGACTAAAACAGAGAAGACTAACTTTAGATGAAAACGTTTTATTTTTTATGTACTTTGAATTGTTTGAAAATAAATGCATTATTTCATATTATTAAATGTGTGGCTATTATTACTATGTTTGTATTTTGCGCTTTGATTTAAAAGCGGTTTTAAAAGTGTTAGCTTGTCTGTAAGTAAGTATATATTCCGTATTTATTATTAATTTATTATAAATATTGTTGACCTTTTCCGACGTCACCACACCTACGACACCGGGCATTGGCGCAGACAAGAATTTTTAAAGGGCGGAGGAGCGGTCGAGAGTCGAAAATCTACCCATCTTGTATCATACCACTAAACGCAGTCAAACATATTTTTAATTTTGTGGATTTTTGGGGGAAAAAAAAAAAAAAAAAGAAAAAATTACTGAATAAATAATCAGCATTAAATAATAAGAAAATATATATTTGTTGGGTCAACTTCAACACTTAAGCAGTTGACTCCAGAGTCTCTAACACAATAACCAATTTTATGGTGCAAACACTGTCCATATTTATGGTTCTCTTTTAGTCGATAGCTTAATTACTCCTTCATGACACAATCACGACACAGTTTCGAGTGGACTGGCTTTATTTTATCTCACAACACTTTTTACATTCATATCAGAATTACTGGGCATGCGCAGTTGGGCTGAGCCAACACAGTTCACATAAATTTTTTTGAAGACCAACAATACACTCCTAATTCTCTTAATTACACAGATGGCGTTTCTCACGCCGAGAACTGACAATATTAAAAACAAATAATTAAATTTTACGTACTCTCTGTACATAATATTATAATAATTCGTAAAAAAATCAAGGGCTATGAGGGAGGGTTTGGATAAGTGGAAAGTGGACCAGTGGAAAGTTGTGTGTGCGCCACTGACATTGGGTGGACCGCAAAAGCTTTAAAAAATTACTAGTAGCATGTACACTGGAAAAGTCTGCCCACCCCTGCCCTAAATGAATAGTGGACGGGCTACAGTGGAGTAACGTACACCTCCGCAACCCCCGCATTGTAGGGAGGGAGAGGGGAGCATGACTGACGACAAGTACGGCTTGGGGCCCCAAACTGACTTTTCAGGGGGAGGGCCCTAATATTCTCCGTTACGCGACTGTCGCTAGGGATAGCACAGAATGGATAACGCATAATAGTAATGTTCCTGGCAGATTTGCAACTCGAAATGCGTTTTGCAACAAAGCAGTAGTCTAACAAGCTTCACGAAACATAAAATAAACGTCAGTATTTTATGATATAAAGGGACATAAAATATGTTAATTCGTTGATATATTAAAAATCTTAAAACTTAACCCTACTGAACAGTAGACCTGCAATTGTTTAGTTATTACAATTATTTTATATATTTTATATCACGGTGTCGAAAACGCCCCCGCGGACGCTTAAGGGTTATCGAATTCCCGGACGTTCTAGTGCTAAGCCACATACACTGTTATGGTAGCATTCACAAATGATAGTGTTTATATTTCCAAGTTTAAAAGTCCTTGGACAGTTGTGAAAATCTCGCTGATTGCGAAAGATGCGTTGCGTCATTAGTGTTACTTAAATTCAAATAACGTGAAAGTGTCCAAAAGTAATAGGCAGATCAGTCAAGTGTATAAAGGAAACACACACTATGTGTGAGGTATTGGTAAGAAAATAAGCTAGACGTTTTAAGTCAAAACCATAGAAATATGCATGATGGGGAATTAAGTAGACGATTGTTCTTCATTAATGATGGCTTAGAGCAAAAAGTCGAGAAAATAGCTTAAGAAAACATACGTTATACCATTCCCACATTATCTAAGAAGTTTCAAAAATTTTAAAAAAAGTGTGCTACATGAATGATGAAACTCTTACACACATTATAAAATTCTGTTTACTATGTTTTCCAAACATGCCCTTTGAGCTGAACAAAATCGTATGTTTTGGTAATTCTTTGAATTTCTTCGAGGGGTACTGCGTCGGAGGAAAACTAACTTTTCATCCAAAATGTGTTGTGATTGACAGGCTATTTCGGTTGGGAAATTTTTGCCGCATAACAAGATAATGCTGACACATGACACTAATTACTATTTGTTTTTACTCTTAGAAGCTCTTTGATTGTCAGTACTACGATGAAGTGACAATTTCAACTTGGCTGCGATAGAGTAGATAAGAAATCAGGAAATAGATTCATATCAGATATTTCATTCAAAAACTGTTATAATGAGCACAATATAAGCCTTAATATAGGCAGAAATAATATATTGAAAATTAAATTAAAAAGTCTCGGATTTCCTTTAAAAATAAAACTCTAAAAACAATCGCCGTGGTATATTTTTACATTAGAGCGATTCTTTACTTAAAATCCTGCTTCGTATATCCGTTAATTTTTCGTTCAATTGGACATTTTGATTTGCTTAAGTACATTCCTAAATGAAATTTTCAACTAAAATAGCATTTTTCTGAATAAGTGAGTGAATATTAACGTCGCACTACTCGAGGACTTTAAGCGACGGATCTCGTAATTTTGAACCACGGGGAAGTAATGAGGTTGACCCCTGAGCTTCTCCCTCTCTAAACTTCACCGATACACCAACGGGAAGACGTTCAGGTCTCGATATGTTTAACGTGCATTAGTTCCCTCTTCCAGGTGTGTGTGTGTGGGGAGTCTTCAGCGATAGTAGACCCGAACTCATGACACATGGGCCACGAGTCAATTACCTTGACCGCTAGGCTACTGCAGCCAGCCCTTTTCTGAAAGAAAAAATATCTTTGAAAGAAAGATTATCATTAATCATACTTGATCGTATTTTCTGACTCCTGTATGCATTTTATCTTTCACTGGATCACAGGTATCAAAAGATGGCATAAAACACCAATCCCAATAACATACACAAGGCTAGAAGTGACGTAACTGGTATGATACTCCAATTAAGTGCCCTATATTAAATAAAGTTCAAAAATTTTATTTATTTTGTAACAAAATTAATAATGCACTGATCACATTAAGTACAAAATATCTATATTGGCATTTGTTTTAAAATAAATACTTAATAATTTTAGGTTCAGAAATTTAATGAACTTTAATAGTTTTAAATTGAAACTACTAAACCGTCCCAAGTATAGATTCAGTATTCGAATTAGTAGCGGGGTAGCAGCGTGCCACGTGGTCATGGTCTCACCATGGTGGTGTCAAATATAAAAAAATCACAGGGAAAATATATAGCGTGTAGTTTTTTTAGATCAGTATGTTTATTACATTTTGAAATTATAGTTAGCGAATAACATGAAACACGTGTGAGAAAACTTAGTAATATATTATTACACGGCATATAATAACAGAGTAGAGCCCGCGAGTGTATTATCATTAGCGACAACGGATTTGTTAGTTCTTACCCCCCCAAGCGCATTCCCGTTTTTTTAAATTTGGGGCGGCATAAATTCTATTGTATTTTTTTTTAAAAAATGCAATGGTTTGTTTTTAAATGCGACGATCACCAATTTTAAAATGAGGAAGAATCTTCCTTTGCCCAAAAGGGGTTAAATCAATGGCATTTTTTAAAGAAAAAGCCATCTAAAATTTAATCTTTTTTTACCACCCTTTTTTTGGGGGGGTTTTTAAAGACTCTTGCTCAAAATTTTTCCCTTAAAATTTCCCCTTTTCTGGTGGGTGAAGAATAATCTTCAAATGTCTTTATTAAATGTGTGGAATACAAAAACCCCCAATTTAAAACACTACACCAAATTTTTGTGTTTTAAAAATGGTTAAAAAACCTCAAATTTTTAAATTTATACTTCTTTTGGCTTTTTTTAAAAAGACCTCATCCCCAACTTTCCCTTTGTACTTCTTTTTGGGGAGTGGCCCGTAATACCATTGCCCCTAGCATACTCCAAAAAAAAAAGGTTTAAAAGATACCTTTTTAACAAAATCCTCTCTGAATCTAAAAGAAAAGCACCGAAATAAGTATAATATAATATATTTTTTCAATTTTTAGATATTAAACTGGTTTTTTACCTTAGAATTTTGTGTCACATTTATTTCTTCAGTATTGGATAGCAAAAAGTTTTTTTTTTTAAAAAAGCGGCTTATGATATCGTAAGAATCAAGAAAATAAAATTTTTTAAAAAAACCTTTCCAATCAGTCCTTTTTTTGGTACGGTAAAGTTAAAACCTTATAAAATTACATTTATAACTAAAAAAACTTTAATGCAAAAAACCGGAAAATTTTTCAAAAATTCGAGGGAAACCCAAAACAAATACAAAAATCTTTGAGAAATTATCCCAACAAATAGGTCATTTTAGAAAACAAAAAAAGTTATATTATAAACAATTCAACAAATCCCTTTCTTATTTTTTAAAGATCACTCTAATTCGGTTTTAATTTTCCCTTTTTTAAAGTACAAATGATTTATTAGTTTCAAATTGAATAATCGAATTTCGTTCTTATTCAGCATAAAAACCTAAGAAAAAAATTCATGAACTAAACCATGTTTGCTTGGGAGCTTAAATTAAAATTATTCTATGTATTTTAATATTTCTTGTTATAAATTTTTGCAAATCTATTTAATTTTCACGTGGCTTAGTTTGCATTTATTTTATATGTGAAATTATTTTATTAACATTTATTTTGTCTGTTTACTTGAATAGAGCGGTATTTTCGAATATCTGGCAACAACATACAAGCATCTGGCAATATTTTTTCTGCTTTGATTGGGCATATATTCAAGAATATGGCAATGTTTCTGCCTGTTATGGTTAGATATGTAATTCGAATCTCGGAATGAAGATAGATATGTTCAAAATTCAGTTATTGTTTTTGTGGAACTTTAAGATCTTGAATGTGCTGCCTTTTCAATGTTATTCTTTTCATGGATTAATAGAAACCGTAAGCAAGTTTCAGCGTGTTGTATTTGCTTAGTAGATTTATGGAATATTCAAATAAGTTCATTTAAAATGTTGACATTTGTGATCAAAACTATATTTTATAAAATATGCAAAAATTCTTACTCGAAAATGTTAAGTCTGTTGCTTTCAGCTGACTTTCTATATATTTCCGAAACTCCACCAGCTTCTCCTACGCCTTTGATGTATAAAAGTATTAAACAGAGAAACATGAGTCCGGCTTGGAAGACATCTGTCCAAATAACGGCTCTCAAGCCCCCCTACAAATACGGATGCAAAAAAAATCATTATTACATCAGATTAATTCATGAGTTTATTTATATTATTTTTTCTTGAAGATGATTGCTTTACGAATGGTATTATGCTTTTTGAAAATTTTCTAAGCATTTTTTTTGTGATATCACTTTGGATCAATTTCAATTTTAATCAAAATTGCCAACTTGATTTTTTTTTTTCATTTCTTACTCTACACTATTTACTCCTTTTTAAAAATAGTCGATGAGAAATTTACTCCTTTTATTTATGATTATGCTTAAATCTACCAATAAAAAAATCCAGCCAGAATTACCAGTACACGTGAATAAACAAGAAGATCTTTCTGCCTATCTAAAGCAATTAGCCCTAGAGAGAATTGGAGATATACCAATTGACGCCATTCAGGTTTATACGGATGGCAGTAGAGACCCATTATTATCGATCTGGCGGGGGAATTTACATCAAATCACAGACCATATCTTAAAATCCCGAGGAGAAATCCAGACGGTTGTTCGGTTTTTTGCAGTGAGCTAATAGCCATTGATGAGACCCTTGATTCTCTTGCATCTCTTCAAATGGAAAGAGATTTGGATCTTCTGACAGTAGAAATGAAAACAACCACTTGTTGGAAAAGTGTAAAGAAAAATTTGGAATGTTAATATTCCCCAAAGTTAAAACGACTTTCCCACCCATCAAATTCACCCCGGGATTCCCCTCACATACATCTAGAGCTAGAAGGAAATGAAATTAGCACTTTGGGGGTTGGCGCTTGCGGTACCAGACCGTCAGCCCCCCTCACCTTTTGGAGATTTTCTCTAGAATAAACACCAAGAAAGACCGCTTGGATTCCCCCCCTCGAGCACCATTGGTATCTGTTCTCGTCCTAGGCTCCCCGGAGGGTTTTTACAAGACAGGATCAAACTCTTCTCCCGACTTTCAAATGATATCAAAACAATAAAATTTTTTCGAACGATGAAAGAGCTTTGAAATTGCACGAACTGTTCTTCTGAGCCGGCCTCGCCTGCTCACCTCGAATGCCTACCAAAGCGGATTTGCAGACGACCCCTTGCTGGTGTTGGTTTTCTGAAAGTGTACGTGTCATGGGCCGGTGCCCGCCCAAAGGGGGGCGTCCAACAAAAACAACAACAATAAGAAAACGTGGGATATATCAGGATCAACGGCTATTTTTATGGAAACTAGAACCAATCCTTAAAATAGTATTGACTGAGATAAGGATGATACTTTAATAAAAAAAAAGAAAAAAAGAAAGTACTCTTGAAATTTAAAACTTAATGAGTCAGTTTCAAAGAAGCAAAAAAGTAATAATAATAATAATAATTATTTAAAGTGTATAATTGAATGCAATATATGCTATTGGTATATGCGCAACATTTTAATTTCTCCCCCCTCTCAACTTTATTTAGCAAGGGGATGGCACGAAATAGGGCATTCATTTAGATACGAAAGTTTGTGTAATAGGAGTATTCCTTTAGAGGGGAGGGGGGTATTCAACCCTCATTGTAAGAGTGCTGAAGGAGTCCCACCCCAAAATTCGGTAAAAACACCTTCAAGTTTATAATTACATATACATATAATCCCGCGCTCAGTGACAGCGGTAATGTACCCTATAATGCGATGCAGGTTCAAGTTACAAGAGCGACTTTTTTTTAAAATTTATTTATTCTTACGACTAAATAAATTTATTTAGAAAAAGTCTTATTAAATGATATTTATATAATTATAGTAAAATTTTTTATTTTTTAAAATTAAAAAAAATACATAAAATATCATTTTATACTTACTAAGCCTTTTTTTAAAATAAATTTAACTGTTAAAATAAATGAATTAAAAAAAAACCACTAGTCACACGTGCGATTTGAACCCTGAACAATCACGTGGTACGTAAATACGTTACCGCCTAATCAACTGCGCCCCTGAAGCTGGATAAAATTTATTTGTGTATAAGCTGAGCAAAAATTTCTAAGGCTGCTTTCTCCAAATTGACTGGAGGGCTGCGGTAGCCCAGTGGTCATGGTATCGGATATGACGGCATGTCATGAGTTCACCCAGTACCCAAGACCCACCGTGTGGGCGCGCGATGCACGTTAAATCTGTCGAGCTGAACATCCTCCCGTTGGTATGGTGTGGTAGTTAGAAGAGGGGTGCCAGCTCAGGGTGTCCGTCCTTTGACCATGGTTCAAAATTCTGGTCCCTCGCTAAAACCCCCGTGTAGCCGAAAAGTGTGATGTTGATATTCACTCCTCACTCCCAAAATTTACGGGTTTCAGCGATTCACGGAGGGTTGAGCCCCTATAGGGAAAACTACTGTTTAAAAAGGGTTGTCCCCAAATGAATTTTCTTTGCGGTTCTCTCCCTTTATAAGAGGAATGTTACATAAAAGTCTAGGCGATGCGGTTGATTTTGCTTTTTAACCTATTTGTATAAGACTATTTAGGGACATGAATGTAGCCTGTAAGGAAATAATAGGAAAGTAAAATCTCGATAGATTTAAGTAGAAACATATGCTGCTATTATTTTTGGTTATTCTGACTACCCCAATTTTATGATAACATCTGCAAGGTGCCAGCTTATGCTCATTTGAAGAAAGGAAACGACCAATGATAGAAATATGACTTTACTGTTTTATGTATACTAATTTTGAACTACATTTAGAGATGACGAAGACTACTTCTGAGCTGGAATCCCACTCTTTGTATGTATTCCACACCAAAGTGAGAGTTTCGAGCTTCGACATATCTATTGAGCATCTACCCCCTGGAAAACGGTTTCTTAGTGGAATCAGGATTCGACCCAGGGTTTAACTGAAACACTGTCATTGATGAGCTCTTTGCCAGGGAATTTTTGATTATCGCAGTTTTATGAAATCATATTGATTGTAGCAAATAAAATCCGTCTACTCTCCAAACTTTCTCATTACGCCAACGTAAGAACTTTGAGCTTCGACATATTTAATGTGATCTTTCAATGGCTCTGGGGGCTCCTCGACTCGAAACATGTCTCGACAATGCCAGCCACGACAGAGAGACCATGACCACTCTCGTGGTCACCAGGAACTTCCATGAGGAATAATAAATCACACATAATGTTAAAAGAACTTCAAGTCTCGAGTAGTGCAGTAAGGAAGTTTGATGAGATGTTAGCTTCAAACATCTATTTACTAAATGAAAAGCTGTCGTTTATAAATAAATTCAATAAAAACAAATAAACAAATATAGTTATTTTAAGGTATCCGACTACGTTCGGAACCGTGATTTTGCAAAGTCGTATAAATGGATAATATTTATGATATTTAGTGCCACTTAGATTAGGAAATGTACATAAAACTGTTTTAAGAATAGAATTACAGTAAAAAATTATTTAAGTACAATATATTTCGGCTAAAAATTAACTTAGAATAATCTTTTTTCAAAATGTTCTCCTTTTGAGAAAAATGCTTTTATTATACTGATATTTTGCCTGTATATAGCTCAGACCTCTGTACAGAGGCTCAACTAGAATTTTTGAAATATATAACTTAGAAGTGGGTTTATCCGTGTTTTACGACAACAGAGGAGAGAAATTTTAAGAAAAAATCGCCGATACTTATTTCAAATGGTTGTAACTCTTAAAATAATATGAATTTTTCTAAAATCATGGTTGAGCTTCTGTACAGAGGTCTGAGCTATATACAGGCAAAATATTATTATAATAGAAGCATTTTTTTAAAAAGAGAACATTTTGAAAAAAGGTTATTCTAAGTTAATTTTTAGCCGAAATATATATATTGTATTTAAATAACTTTTTTTTATCAAAATATCCTTAAAACAATTTTATACATGTATTCTAATCTAAGTGACACTAAATATCATGAAAATGATCCATTTATGCGCCTTTTTAAAATCACGGTTTCAAACGTAGTCGGATACCTTAAAGAAACATATTTTTACTTACTACTGCACAGTAAAAGGAGCAAACAAGGCCGAAAACTACTATCGACACTTCCAAGGACAAATCGGTCACTGCACTTAAGGCCAAAGCAGGGGCATAGAGTACGACAGACATGAAAAGGATCTGATAGAAAAAAACACTATTAAAAATTTTCTGAAATAAATTAAATTTCTAAATAAATTTTAATTTTATCATTGTTGTTTTTAAATAAATTATAAATTATACTTAAATATTCTATATTAGTAATTCTAATTTATATACGTCTGGAAAAAAATTACTTAACTTTTATATAAAAAAAATGTTCGATGTTACTTACCATTTGTATTAATGATAACGCAGAAATTGCACGCCTTGCGATAATACCATAACGCATCTCAAGAAACTATATTTTAAAAAGATATAATTAGTATTATTTATGCAAAATACCCAAAAAAATAAGGCATCGTAAGAAAAGCAAAGGTCTACAAAAGCATTTTTGAAAATTGTTTGTTTTGTTGAATGACTTATAAATTTTTTAGTGTCTGATTCCAAAAACGAAAATTAATTCCAACATTTCTTTCCTTCATCTAAATGTCTAATCTAAATGTCATCTAAATGTCTGGAATCTAAATGTTTTTGCCGATTTCTTATAGGGCAATAAAAATTTAACGCTAATTCATTCCATTTAGATTAGCATAAGCACTTCCACTTGGTCATACTGTTTCGAAATTATGAAAGTTTAAAGGGAGGGTGAATGAAACTAATGTACCAAGTTCATAAGAGGCAGGGAGTATTGCTAGATAAGGTGTTAGATTAAACTGTCTCCTTTTTTCTTTATAGGCTGAAAACCGTTTCTCTTGCATGTACAAAAATAAAAATTACCAGTGCGATTTTTAAATTCTCCTCAATTCATTTCTATTAGATTGTTTTTTGCCCCGAAGCTATATATATATATATATATATATTCTTATTTCAACATAAACGGAACAAACTTTTCATGGGGCCCAAAACTTGTGTTGATCTTTTAATTTTAATAAGCAAAATACACTTTTCCTACAAAATAAGAATTTATTCATCCATCAGTAGAATTTTCATTGAATTAATTGATACCCTAAAATCTATATATAAGTTTAAGGACGTACACCAGTAATATTATGTTGCTCTTAAGGTAACCGACTACCCTAAAATCATGATTTTTTTTCAAAACTTGACAATTTTTTTTATAATTTTATTTTATAGGCCATCTTATAAGCTTAATAAAAATACCAATTTTTTTATTTTTCATTCAATAGAACAAAAACTACAAGTGTTTTAGTAAAAGCAGATGCCAAAACTTTACACAAGATGTCAAACTTTAAAATGCGTTTTACTCGAAATGTGTTTTTTTCGAAAAACTCAAACGGGAACAGCGGTTGCTCAAAAAGTTTTGAAAATACTTTGCTCGAATTTTTTGTGAATGTTTTGTATGACAGTAGAAGTGTTTCGACCTTAAGATTTATCAATTACTGTTTTATTTCAAAATTTACAGCCCTTTATGTGAATATAATCATTGTTTTTTAATGAAATTTCATATAGTCACTAAGATAGAGTGGTCTAGTTTTTGTAAAAATTAAAATATCTATTATTCTGAAGGTCATTTCAAACACGAATAAAAAAAGCCAATTAAAATTAAAAATTTTTAAAAAATTTTTTGTAAAAAACGGGCCCTTTTATGAAATTTTTTTGTACATTTTCCCCAGTTTTTCCCCTTTTAATAATAATAAATTTTTTTTTTTTTCAATTTTGTTTTTTTAAAAATACTAAATAAATCAAACCCCCAAAAAAAATTCCATATTTTCATTTTTTAAGAAAAAAGTTGTGGGAAGTAGTCGGATACCTTAAGTATACAAATTTCAAAAACATTAAAGTTAAGATTTGAAATAAAGCTGTGTTTATAAAAATTATTTTTTTCAATAATTAATATTCAAAAGCTATAAGAAGTATTTATTTTTAAGACACTTTTTTTTCATCAAATATCCCAGCAGATAGTAGAATAGAAAAAAAAAACCATAAATGGTATATTAATGAGTAAACGAAATTTAAGAGAAAGAATAATTTAAACTTTCCTTTGAATTATTACTATTATTATTCGTTTGGTTTGAGAAGTAAAATTTGTAAGAAAATAATTAATATTTTAAAGCAAAACGAAATAATTAATATTTTTAAGCAAATTATTTCATGATCCGTTTTATTTTTCTGTGAAAATTCTCAACCTTTCCTGTTGTTTTCAGCTTATGTAAACTTATCTTATTTAATCATCAAATATAAAATAAAATATTTTCACCTTAAAAAATTAAATTAAACTGTTGATTAAACTAATTAACTAAACAATTTCATATTATTATTTACTTATTAATATTCCAGTTTGTTACTTTTTACTTTTATTTACGTAGATTATTTATTCTAGAGTATTGGTGAAGAAGAGATGTGCAGTATGTATTATGCATAAGTTTTAAAAATTTTACAAATACTCATACTTATGAGTAGTCTCAGTTATTTTAGTTTCCATTTATTTTATCTTAAGGTATTCGACTACGTTCGGAACCATGATTTTGCAAAAGCGTATAAATGGATAATGTTTATGATATTTTGTGTTACTTAGATTAGAATACATGTATAAAATTGTTATAAGGACATTTTGACAAAAAAAAATGATTTAAATACAATATTTCGGCAAGAAATTAACTTAGAATAACCTTTTTTCAAAATCTCCTTTTGTAAAAAATGCTTCTATTATAATAATATATTGCCTCTATATAGCTCAGACCTCTGTACAGAGGCTCAACTAGAATTTTCAAATATATAACTTAGAAGTAGATTTATCCATGTTTTATATACGACAACAGAGAGGGAGGAGAAATTTTAAGAAAAAATCGCCGATAATTATTTCAAATGGTTGTAACTCGAAAAATAAGGTGAATTTTTCAAAAATCGTAGTTTGAGCCTCTGTACAGAAGGCTGAGCGATATGCAGGCAAAATATTATTATAATAGAAGCATTTTTCACAAAAGGAGAATATTTTGAGAATGGGTCATTTTATATTCATTTTTTGCTGAAATATTGTATTTAAATAATTTTTTTTGTCAAAATATCCTTACAACAATTTTATACATGTATTCTAATCTAAGTGACACTAAATATCACGAAAAATATCCATTTATGCGCCTTTTTAAAATCACGGTTCCGAACGTAGTCGGATACCTTAAAGGATTGAATCAATAAAAAGATTTAAAGTAGACAAAGAAAATTAATTATAGTGAAAAAAACAAGTTTTGTTAAATTAATTTCGTAACAATTTATTAATCCTACCTGACCATAAGGCATGAAACAATTTTAGATTACTTGAAGTAAAATATCGTAGAGAATATATTTGAATAAATGTTATTTCTGACAATGAGCCCTCCAAATTTTTAACATTTAGCAGCTAATACTTTTTAAAATATTATATACTTTTTGTTAAATATTTATTTTTTAAAAAACGTCTGATTTTAAAAATGTGAATATTGTACATGTTCTAATCATCGAGATAACAGTATTTCAACCACAGTATTTGTTTTTTATATATATAAAATAAGCTAAATTTATAAAAAAAAAGATTCACACAAAATTTATTTTAAATTTTAAAATTAGAGAATCAAGCCTTGATGCTTATTTAAAAAACTACTAATGCTATATTTACGAAATAAAAGCTTAAAATTCTATAATATCAAGAATACAGAAACTTCAGTACTATTTACCTCATAGGATGTTGAAACGTCACACTGAAAATAAACCGGGAGAAATACGTAGCTCGTTATAATTGTCCCAATTGGAATACCGACGCATATTATCAAAAGTTGTATTCCATACCTGTAAGTTTCAGCAGGATGACCCAGTATTGTAACACCAGATAACATCGTCACAGTAATTGACATTATAACAGGAAATATCGACATGTCTTTTCCAGCCAGTAGGTATTCTCTTGAAGTCTCACCTTTTTTATTTTTAGAACGAAATCTAAGTCCAATAGCTGTGGATATTACTAATGTCATTCCTATATACATGTCCAAAACCCCCAAAAAAACCCCGATATCCATTTGGGCCAGAAAAATCTTTGTGTTGAAATGCTGATTTAAAAACTCTGAAAAAAAAGGCTATTTTTCCGTAGGCCTTCTTAATTTCTTGGGTCAACTTTTTGATTCGTGAAAGATCCTAGACTACTATACAACCTATGAGGGATAACAATTATAAAGCTATTGAAGAATTTTGGGCCAAACTAAGCTACTATTTCATAAAATCCATATTAATTTCTGAGCCACTTTTGAAAGAAAATTTTGAAGCAAACCATCGAAGATATCTTTGGTCTAATAAACACAGATGTTTTAAACCAGGAATTTAAAAGGCAGGTTTAGGAATGAAAGAAACACGTTTTCAAATAACGAGATAAAAGACGCAAAAAATAATATGATCGAAAGCTTTTACAATATGAGAGAAAATATCGCTTACCAATGATGACGAATAACTAAAAAGGGAAATTAGTTTGAAACATGCGTAACACAACCAAATTTTTCCGTGTTGCAAGATTAAAAGTTAAAGGGAGAAAAAAAAGTTGAGCTCAAGAAATATAAATATATAAAAAAATTGTTGGTTGGGGGGGGGGCATTTTATTGAGGTAATTCTCCTTTGTATAAAAATTTTGAAATATTTTTGTGCTTCTTTTAAAGCAAAGTTTCTAGAATCAGTTATCCTGATGTAAAAGCTTTTTATATACGAAATTCGAATTTTTTTCTGAAAAATTTCAGTTATTATAGCTAAAATATTTAGGAAAGCAAAGAGGCAACAATTTTAATTTGACAGATTTAGTGTATCTAGAAAAGTGAAGGGGAGGGGTATTTTATGTGAGTATACAAAAAATCGTTTTTGTTTTGTGCAATTAAACGTAAGAGACAGACCGATCCCTTGGAACATTTTTAGAGTATCTTGCTAAAATCACTCAGATAAATGATCTAATATTACCAAAAATATCGAAATCTTGGGGATAGTTTATTTGAAAATAAATTTTTCTCTAAAATTTTTAAAGATTCAAACAAAGGAAAAATTCATTAACTAAACCCATTCCTTAAGATGTCCCTGTACTTAACCACTTACTTTTCTATAAAACAACATTTTAAACTCACTGGATTGATAATAAACGTATTAAATTAAACAAACAATTTCGGACAGTCAAAAAACAATTGGGAAAAACAATTTCGTACAATCTTTTCGAAGGAAAACTATATAAAACAACCTTGGAAAATAGCTTTCATTTCATAAAAGTGTGTCAGCCATAGAAAATCGATATGAAGATTTACACGATTTTGTTAAAAGCTATTGTGATCAATGAATTGGAGGTGGTCTTTATCTTGATTTAAACTATCTTATATAAATAAATTGTGGCATTTTAATTATTTAAAGATATGCCATGTGAAATTTATTGAAAGTTGAAATGAGCGAATAGGGAAAATGTACTGGTAATGTCCTATTTCTTAAGAAAAAACGTTTTATAGAACTTTAGAAGATCAATTTCGACGATTTGGGAAATATTAACGAGAAAAACTTAAAATGAAATATTAAACAAACTATACTTCAGATATTCAAGGAATGGCGGAAATATTAAAAATATAAAAGAGCCTAAAAACCCTACGATAAAAACAAAAATGACCGATCAAGAAAAAGTAATCTGGCGAGAGAGATGAATTCACCGAATGAGAGAAAAAGGGAAAATGTTACTGCAACAAAAACGAATCCAATTTATTAGCATTTTCTCCAACACAGTGGATCATCATTAGTGAAATTCCTCCTGTTGTACTAATATCTAACACCAATACTGCTGACATTCTCTTTATCAGGTTTTGGCGAGTCTTGTTTCCAATTGCACTAATGTATATTTTTCTTCGTGCTCAAGCAAGGATTTAAAGCAAGCGGTACAGCATTTTAAAGGGATAATAGATGTAAGCCTATAAATTATAAACAGAAATCAATGCTTTCAAATGTCGAAAGTTATACGCAAATCTTATTACAGTTGGACCTCAATATAATGAAGTCGATAAATCCCGGGGAAAAAAGTTCGTTATATAGAGGTTCATCTTTTAATATACTTCATAAATCACATAAAACAAATTTTAAATTCATAAACACTATATATTAAAAATGGAATTATTCACACCTTTTATTAATATATGTTTATTTTATGTATCTTACCCATAAAAAAAAAATAGAGGGAGAAAGAAAAACAGCTAGGAAAAGAAGAAAAAAGAATTTCGAAGATTACACTGTATTTTCATTATTAAGAAAATAATTTTATATTAAAATTAATAAATTTGAAGGACTGTTTCTAACTGAAATTCATACAAGTAATATTAAACATACATTTTTTTATAACTAGAACAGGGGAAACCCGGGGAAAACTCCACTGAGCGTGAAATGGGATACCGAAAATGTTTCTAGTGTGAACGGGTTTTTGGGGTTTAAAAAGGTTGCACTTCTTGGAGGGGAAACGTCAGAACTCTATTCTCTCGGCGAGTTGGGGTCTAATAAAACCCGTTCAAGATTTTATTTTTCCCCCAAAAAGTGTTAAAGAGAATAACTTGAAATGTTTTTGAAATAGGGAAAAAATTGGGGTCACAAATGAAAAAGTTTGTTACGTAGAAAATGCACTTCGCTATAGAGAGGTCATTTTACTAAGAAAATCGTGAAATGTTCAAGGTTCCAGAAAAAAATTCGCTATATAGAAAAATTCGCAATATAGAGATTCGTTATATAGAGGTTCGACTGTATTTCACCTTATATCATCCCAAGAAATGTTTAGTGTCGAATTACATTTTAAAAATAGTGCTTGAAACTTTGTCAATGTCAGTTTTACAGATGTTGTATAAAATAAGGACTTGGAAAAAAATGGGATCGTGTTAAAAATGGTAAAGTTTTGAATATTTGCGGAACTCTGTATTCTCATATCTTGGAAACTCAATCTAAATTTTTAATGTCTTGCATATTAATCCCAATTCAATCGTTAAAGGTAAAAAATAAATTTTCCTTACTAGATGCTTGCGGAGAATATTGGGGTCTAAGCAATGGGCTGAATTCATGACGGTCACATGATAAAGACAAACACGTGTTCTCCATTGGGATTTCAAACCGGTGGGTAAAAAAGGTTCAAATGTTATAAAAATTAGATTTCTTCAAAAAAGATTTTAAATTAAAAAAAAATCGTATTTTATGCATGTATTTTTAAATAAAATGCATACCTAAGCACGTTATTATTGTTGACAAATATGGACTTTTTTAGAAAGTTAATGCGAAGAGCAAAAGTTGGAATAATGAAACGCATGAACCGATTGGCTGGAAACATGGGATTGCTTTGATCATGTAACTATATGTCACATGAGTTGTTGTGACTAATGCCACCTGCCTGACAAAGTCAGATCGAGGCCCACGAAATTCATTATGGCTAAGGGCTAGAAATATTACGCCTGTCGTTAGCCTTAGCTTTGAGCCCCATGCAGGTTACAGTAGGATTTTGCTCGGTTCCACCCCAGTTTTGAGGGAGAAAACCCTGGGGATGGCCAGGGGCTTCCCCTTCCACCAACAGCACGAGAGGACTTGCTGCTTGATGGCTATTTAGATTACCCCCATGCCGAAAATCACTATAAATTTACAAACATCCATGTCTTCTCCGAGATTCGAACCCAGTCTCTACAGCACCGCAGTCAGCGTCGCTAACCACTATACCGGTTGAGCGACTGTCACATGAGTTTTTGAACTGATTGGCTAAAACATGTGGTTATCATTATCATGTGATTATGACGTCGCATGAATTGAGCCCATTAAGTCGTGTTCGCTAATTCATGCATAGGGCTGTTTTAGTCGAGCCGTGTATTAGAATTTTGGTCCCACTAAATACCCGCAATGTATATAGGGGTTTTATGCTCGTTAGTTCTCAAGAATTTAAATCTACACGTTTGTAAAAGTTTGGAGGGTGGGATGCCAGCTCGGGTATCAATACTCGATCGCTTGACAGTGGTTCCAAATCATGAGGTCCGTCACCAATAGCCCTCATATTGCTTCAGATGGTTACGTTAAAGAAACAAATCAATCAACTAGAAAATATCGTGCTCAAATTAAAACTCAGACATTCTCGAGTCTGCATGTCGAAAAACACGAAATTTCAAGCAGTACATAAGAAAAGGTACTTGAACAGTCGCTAGTTCGAATACCTTTTAAGCGAATTAAAATGAAAATGTTAACTAGTTGTGTTCTATAGATTGAAGAATGTTACCATATACTAAAAATGCTGTCAATGGTTCTCTACCTACATGCAAGTCTTTGTTATTCGATTCTACCTTTAACAATGATATGAAAAAGAATCTTTTAAGTTGAATACAAACATTATAATTTAAGCTACGTTTCTCTTGATGAAAATGATACACAGATCCATATCACAGCATATACACGTACTATACTGCGATTAATTTTTGATGCAAGAAACTATTTAGGTTTATTCATATATTCAGCTCAATCCAAAAATTATATTAAATTATAGAATACAAAGTAAATACCTTTTTGTACGTACCTCTCACTCGGGATTTTTCCATCGGTAATTAACGTGCAATGGGCTCAATTCATCTGACGTCATAGTCACATGATAGTGAAAGCCATGTGATTCTAGCCAATCAATTCAAAAACTCATGTGACGTCATAGAGTCACAAGATAAAAACTATCTTGTATTTCCAACTAATCAGTTCACGCGCTTCGGTGTTGCCAAGTTTTGCTCTTTACAGAAATTTTCTGTTAAAAAGTACATATGTATACAAAATGCATTTTATTTAAAGTATAAGCATAAATACGAGTTTTTTTTTAATTAAAAAAATTTTTTTTGAAGGAATTTTTTTCCTAACATTTAAACATGTTTATCCAATTATGAAATTTGAAATTTTATCTGAGTTTTACAAATAGAACAACAAGTACTATTAGGTTTAATGTTTGTTTTGAATTTAATGGAGAGCACATGTTTGTCTTTGTCATGTGATGTCATGAATTGAGCCCATTGTAACACGAAGTGGAGATATATAATTTCATTAAAATTTAAAGTAGAACTTCTCAAAATAATTACATTAATTTCTTACATAGAAATGCATTCGCTTAAAGTACACAATAAATGTCTAATAAATGCTCTAATATGATTATAATATTAACTACTAATCAAAAAATTTTTTTAAAAAAAAAAAAAATTTTTTAAAAAAAACCCAAAAAAAAATTTTAAATTCCCAAAAAAATTTTTAAAAAATTTTTTGGGGGTTTTCTTAAAAAAAAAATTTTTAAAAAAATAAAAAAAATTTTTTTAAAAAAATTTTTTTTTCCCAAAATTGGTAAGGGAAAAATTTTTTTTACCCAATTTTAAAAAAAATTTTTAAAAATTTTTTTTTTTAAAAAAAATTTTTTTAAAAAAAAAAATTTTTTTAAAAAATTTCCCCCAAAAAAATTTTTAAAATTTTTCCCAAAAAAAATTTTTTTTTAAAAAAAATTTTTTTTATAAAAATTTTTTAAAAAAAAAAAAATTAAAAAAATTTTAAATTTTTTTTTTAAAAAAATTTTTTTTTTCCTTTTTTTTCCAAAAAATTTTTTTTTTTAAAAAAGGAAAAAAATTTTTTTTTAAAAATTTTTTTTTTGGGGGTTTTTTTTTAAAAAATTTTCAAAAAATTTCCCTTTTTTTGGGGGGTTTTTTTAAAAAAAAATTTTTTTTAAAAAAAAATTAATTTTTTTTTTTTTTAAAAAAAAAAATTTTTTTTTTTTTTTTTAAAAATTTTTTCCCAAAAAAAATTTTTTTTAAAAAAATTTGTTTTTTTAAAAATTTTTTAAAAAAAAGGGGTTTTTTTTTTTTTTTTAAACCCTTTTGTTTTTTTTTTAAAAAGGGGGGTTTTTTTTTTAAAAATTTGGAAAATTTTTTTTTTAAAAAAAAAAAAAAAAAAATTCTTTAAAAAAAAAATTTTTTAAAAAAAAAAAAATTTAAAAAAATTTTTTTAAAAAAATTTTTTAAACCAAAAAATTTTAAAAAAAAAATTTTAAAAAAAAAAATTTTTTTAAAAAAAAGAAAAAAAATTTTTTTTAATTTTTTAAATTTTAAAATTAAAAAAAAAAAAAAAAAATTTTTAACCCCCTTTTTAAAAAAAAAAAGGGTTTTTTTTTTTTTTAAATTTTTAAATTAAAAAAAAAAAAGGGAAAAACAAAATTGGGTTTTAATTTTTTTTTTTTAAAAAAAAATTTTATTCCCCCCAAATTTCAGTTCCCAAATGAATGCTTTTTAAAACGTGGGAAAAAAACCCAAGTTTTTTTACACAAGTCCCCAAAAAGGGGCCCAAAAGTGGGTGTATTTGTAATTCTTTAAATAATTGGGTTTTTTTCCATTAATTTTTTTTTTAAATTTTAATTAAATAAATTTTATTGTCATCCAAAAAAGATCCTGTATATAAAAATTTTAGCTCAATTCAGCTCTTTAAAATGTATTTTATGAACGATTGAAAATTCCACCAAGATAAATAAATAAATATACAAATATATAAATAAATAAATCTATAGACAGTGCGAGCTAATAGTAGGAATTGAATAAAAGAATACCAGTTACGGAGAAATTAGGTTATATCGTTTGTGACTGCAGTTCAATGAAAATATTTGTCATTTTACTCTTTTCAAAACATCATTTATTGTGTGTGGGTTTCGCTTTAAAAAAACTCTCCGAAAAAATTTTAAAAAATTGGGTTTTCATTAAATAAATAGTCAACTGCGTAAATTTTTTATTCAGTATATTCAGAAAGGATCAAAGAGTTATCGGGGTTTTTTCAATTATATCAAATTGATCCAAATTAGAAATTGAAAGTGTTTTCTCCAAACAAAAATATATTAACCAATTTACTTCAATCTGTTTTAGAAACAAGAGGAACTGATTACGTCAAACAGGATTGCTACTGCCTTCAATTATTTTGAATATTTCAAATTATTGACAGATGAATTGGTATAGCTATAATATATTTTACAAGCCGCTACAGGCCCGATTAATTGAGTATTTCATGATTTTGTATGAATACATATATATTGTTTTTAAGCTATTTATATATAAGTTTTACAATTATGCATGCATTGAAAACATGTTTTGGAAAAAATTCTTATAGTCCTCGCCTTTTAAAAAAGGACTAATTTCTAAAATTAAAAAGTCTATTTATTTTTTACATCTCCTAATCCCTACGGAAATTGATTTCGATAAAATCCATTCTTAGCCCGCGATCACTCGCGCGGGGTGTTCTGTACACCCCAGCAACAAGAAAATCCTCCCAGGATTCTAAAAGAATCCCGCAGAACCACAATTTTCGGTAGCTGCACATTTTAGGTCTGACCTCAGGCCTGATGCAATCCCTCTTTCTCGAGGGGTTGGAATGTAATGACCTTCAAAAGTTTATCGGGGGGGCTGAGAACTCCCGCAGAAGTTGAGAATTTGTATACAGTCTGCTCTGAATTTTTTGGAAAATGATTAAAATATTATTGTTCTACTTTCTGCAAAGTATCTCATTAATTATAAAGTATATTTATTACTGGTATAAAAACGTTTACTGGTTTATGAAAAATATAAAATTATGTGTTTTAAAATAAAAAATTTTGTATGTTTAGTTTAAATTAATGTTAGTCTCATTTGTATGCAATAAATTTAATAATTTTATTTGTATACTACAAAAAACATCTTGTACTTTATAAATATGTATCATAATGACTTAATTTTATTTTCATAATTAAATACACGTGTTAAAAGTTTGGGGTGTTCTCTACACCTCGCGAGTAACGGCGGTAGCAAAAACAGGCGCGAGTGACCGTGGGTTAGCAAATCATTACTCAATGAAAGCAACATCGTAGATCTCTATTCAGCAAATAAATATGCCTGTCAGATTTCAAGGCTAGGTCTAATAGCTAAAAAACTGGATTTTTATATATAGCCCCTTAAACTGTCGCAGCAGCTCTTCGGGTAGGTTTCCGCAAATCTCTTTAGCGGATCTTCACTCATCAAAAGAAACATGCTTACTAGATTTCAGGTCTTTATATCTAATAGTTCAAAAATGAGACCCTTAACTCCCTTCTTTGGCAGTCGGTTTCACTAAAACCCGTTCTTAGCGAAACTGCACTCTACAAATGGACCATGCTTACCGAATTTCTAACCTATAAGTCTAACATTTTAAAAACGGAATTTTTTTTTATTCATTACATACCTGTAAGCCAATGTTGTCAAACTCAAAGACTAAGGTGGGCTTAAGCAAACAAGGTTTAATTTTAGGTGGGCCGAAAGTTAAACCAATAAAAAAACATTCATAGGAACGTTGGTCTATTTCGAATAATACATTATAATAAACATATATAAAAGAACAGGAAAAATGTAATGTTTACGTCCTGATACTTGACATCCCTTCTCTGTTATTGTATTTCCTATTTCGGGGAAACGTTTTTATTAACACGCTTTTATAAGTTTTACTTGTGTGTAACGGAATCTTTGAACTCGATTTTTACCAACTTTAAAAGGTCAGATTGATTCGAAATTTTGCACACTTGTCAAGGACCAATGACAATACAATAATTTCATAATTTTGTTCCATTGTCTTGATCAGGATAATTAGGAATACGATTTATAGGCTTGGAGACTAATTCCGTATACCACTTCCAGATTTGACGACTTATTGTATAAACTATTTTCAGATTTGGCCACTAATTCCAGATTTAGCGACTAAAAGATTAAGGTGCAACCCTAAAACCGCGAATAGGCTTGTGGTTAATACAAATAAAACCAAAAAACAGCGTTCGTTATGTGAAAAAGCGTAAGGTGGGTGCATCAGCAATTTATTAGAATAATAAAAGTCTAGTTTTTCTGTAAATGGAAAAAAAAAGACTCGTGCATGTGAATAAAAATAATTTATGCTCTAACTGCTAGATATTTTTAACTTTTATAAAGAATGAGCAAACCATCCGATAGCTTGTCTAGTGGGATCCGTAATGAGGGGGGATTATCTAAAAAATGGGGACATTTTGTGATTCTTAACACAACTTTTATTAAAAATAACTTAAATTACTTAATTTAAATAACAACTCTCTTTAAGTGAGAATAACCCAAAAATTTAAAATGAATATTCAAGTCAGATCGCACGACTAGATCATTATCTTAATTATATTTAACATCCCTAATCTAACTTCCCATAAAAAATATTACCTTTTTTTGGTAATCCTCCTACCCTTTAAATTTAAGACTCTCCTGTTCCATTTTGATAAGAACACCGACCTTTTTAATCTTTTTTATACTTAATTTTTAAGACGATGAGGATCCTTCTTCCTTGGTTGTGTGTCCCCAAAGTTTTTTTCGAACAGTTTCCACTAAAATTCTAGGGTTGCCCTCCCCTTTTACCAAACCCTCTATCCTTTTAAAATATATCCCATTTGCATTTTCGTCCTGTTTTTTTTCTTGGTATTGGGTTGGGAAAAAAATTTTGCCTTTTCGTCGTCAAAGAACTTAGGAGTTATGTTAAAGAAGAACGCGAGAACGTCCCCGAAATATACGTTTAGAAGTGATGGCACGAATTAACATTATACAATAGTTTAAAGATGATAAAAATTTTTGTTCTAACTGCTAAAATTTTTCATTTTATTTAACAATATGTTTAGAAGTGGTGAAAGAATTAACATTATAAATACGTTTAAAAAGGGGATAATACAATTGACATTTAATATTTCTCTAAACCTTTATTAAAGTTTGACCTGTATCTATAGGGGATGGAATCTTTGAAATAATAACGATGCGGGCTCACCCGAGGTCCGTAAACGGAAAAATAAATACTTTCAGACCAGTTTTTATCCATTAAAGGGCTAGACTAATTTTTCAGCGACAATTTCGGCTCCAAATATCAAACTAAAGGATAAATTCAAAAAAAGGAAAAATGCCATTTTTAAAACTTAAAAAAAACTTTTTTTTGTAGATAGAACAAAAAATGAAAAATAAATTATATAGTTTAAAAAAAAAAACTCAAATACACGCTTTTATAAGGGGAATCGAATCAAAAGTTCTTCTTGATATAAGAATAAAATGATTAACGAGAAAATTAATATAATAACTTTTATCCCAATGACATTAATTTTCTCCTTAATCATTTTATTCATATGTTTAAAATTATTTTTTTAATTTTGAGTTCAATTCACTATAAAATCGTGTTTTTTAGTTTTTTAAAACTATAATTGATTATTATATTATATATTGTTGTGTGCAGATATATTGGCCGGGCCGCAAAAATGTTCATTGCGGGCCACGAGTTTGACACCCCTGATGTAAACCTTCTTGGGAGTCGATTTCACTAAAATCCTTCTTAGCGGATCTCTACTCCCGAAAAGTAACACGTTCACCAAATTTCACTTCTGGAGGTGTGATATTTTGAGAAATCTCTTGATGAATGAGTCATTTTTCTCCTATATATATGTACAATGAAATACGCTTAACGCGAAAATGCTTACGACGAAACATCGGTTAACACGACAAAATTCAACAGTCCCGAAAAAATACTACTTTGCATTTTCATGCCTATTTTTCTCTCAACACGAAACAAAAAAATAGCTTAATATGAAAAGATTTCACTTCTGGAAATGAACGAAATACGGAAAACATCAGACACTTAATGAAATGTTTGAGAATAATTTTGTATTATTGGACTCTCCTACTGTGTCATCAGAAAAATTCGTTGCAGTATAGGATGATAATGTGTATATATCCTCAATTATGGCAGTCAAAGACATCTTGAAGTTTGTTAAAAGAGCTAAAAAAATGTCATTGATGCATATTGCCTAGAGAAAAATGAAATGAAATGTAAAGAAGTCATGAAAAGTATGCGCAGTTTTTGAAGTTAATACTTCTTTTGAGGCGTTAGAGAAAAAGGATGAGGGTGAATTTCTACGATGCGCACGCACACTGTCACGGATGAGAAAATGCTTTGTCTAGAAATATACAGAACGGGACAGATCATTTCCACCTTCGAAAAATTCTCAAAAAAAAATTTCTCTTCCTGAAAAAGAGGGCACCAGGATTTGAAAGGGGGCCTCTCGGGTCCCAGTCAATGCTCTCTACGCACTATACACCCCTATATCAGCGAACCTTTTCTTTGCGTTCCCCTAAAAGGGAAAGGATACAAATCTTTGTCTTAAAAATACAGAACGGGAAAAATCATTTTCCGCCTTCAAATTTCTCAAAAAAAAAATTTCGCCCTTTACTTCCTGGGAAAAGGGGCTTCCCGGGTTTGAACCGAGGACCCCATGTTTTTCCCATGGGGATCCCATCTTTTGATGACGTAACGATATTAAAAGAGGTAGAAAGGTAAAACTTTGGGATCACCTACTACTCTGTGTATTGTTGAAAATGTACGTGGCCCCAAATTTCGTCACAGTTGTTCCCCTTTCCCGGGGGGAAAATTTTGTTTTCTTTTCCCCAAACCCAAACGCCGCTCCATTTGCAACTACAGACTCGGACCTGTTCTAAAAAATTCCCCCTTGTGTTTGCTCACAACCAGGCCCCTTTTCAGTTTATGGGTGCCCTGCTTCTATTTTAAATTTTAAATTTTTTTTTTAAATTTTTTAAAATGAACCATAACAGGGGCTCTTCAGGCAGATGTCTTAATTTTCTCATGGGCGTTCTTCCCGCCGAGACACATTCAATGGGGGTCTCAGGTGTCATATTCGGGTTTACCTCATTTCCAGATACAATTGCCGAACCCCCCCCCATTATTGGTCCTATTGTCCCTGTGCTGGGGTGTTTAAATTTATTTAAATCGTGATTTTTCTCGGAGTTTGGCTTTTGGGCCGATTGAAGAACTTAAAGGGTTTAAAATCATTCCCCTCTGCCCCTGACCACCCGGGCGCCCGACCCGAAAACACCCCCGTTCGAGATTTTTAGAAAGATTTTTTAATTTTTTGCCCAAAAAAAGAAAAATTCTTACGTAAAACGACGTAACTTCTTACGTAAAAATTAAGTACACACACACACTTTTTTTTCAATGTTTGGCATGCATTCCAATGGTGAAATAAATAAAAATTGTTTGACATTGAACAATTTGTTGACCATTTGATGCTAAAAAAAACAATGCAAAGAAATATATCAGACTTTTTCTTCTAAAACTCAATAAATGTTTGTTTTTTCAAAAAAAAAAGCTTTAAAATTTTGCATTAAATTTCATTAAGTTCTTGCGAATGTTTTTGTTTCATTGATTTTTATTGAATACATGCATATATACACATCCATGTAAATAAAATGTACTCTAATAAATTTAATTTTGTTAAATATATGCTGGGTTTTTTTTTGCAATATCCTTTAACACGAAAATATATTCAGCTCTTTTAGTTTCGTGTTAAGGTGTACGACTACGTTCGGAACCGTAATTTTAAAAAAGCGCATAAATGGATAATTTTCATGATATTTAGTGTCACTTAGATTAGAATACATGTATAAAATTGTCTTAAGGACATTTTGACAAAAAAAAATTATTTAAATACAATATTTCGGCTAAAAATTAACTTAGAATAACCTTTTTTCAAAATGTTCTCCTTACAGGAAAAATGCTTTTATTATAATAATATTTTGCATGTATATAGCTCAGACCTCTGTACAGAAGCTCAACTATGATTTCTTAAAAATTCACATTATTTTTAGAGTTACAACCCATTGAAATAATTATCGGCGTTTTTTCTTAAAATTTCTCCCCTCTGTTGCCGTAAAACATGGATAAACCTACTTTTAAGTTATATATTTAAAAAATTCTAGTTGAGCCTCTGTACAGAGGCCCGAACTTATACAACAAATATTATTATCATAAAACTTTTTCCCAAAAGGAGCATTTTGAAAATATTCTCTTGTTCATTTTTGTCAAAATATTGTATTTAAATAATTTTTTATTGTAATACTATTCTTAAAACAATTTTATATACATTTTCTAATCTAAGTGATACTAAATATCATAAATATTATCCATTTATACGCTCTTGCAAAATCACGATTCCGAACGTAGTCAGATACCTTAAATGATTTTCACTGTAAATAGGTAGATAGATTTGAAAAGTACGGCTCACAGAATTCATTATAATCTTGCTGAATTGTTTTTCCATTGTAAATGAATTTTTTTTAAACGAAGGATTAAAAAAGATTGCTTGTTGTTAAACGATTATGTTTATGACATTAGTTTTGATTATTAATCTTTGCTCCAATCTAGATTTAGAAATATTTTCATAATTAAGAATAATAGCAATACATCGTACACGTAAAATAAACGTGCAACTTGTTTAAAAAAAACTAAATAAACAAATTTTGAAGAAAATTTTACAAACCCAAAAAAGGGGGTTTTAAACAATTGTTAATGAAATTATACAGTTCCCTATGTTACACATAATGTCAAAATTATGTGCAATAGAGAGACATTAGTTTTATCTCCTGAGTGATGCCTCGTTTTTTGTCTCTAATATTTCATGATCACGCGGAAAGCAATAAAAAATCATTCGCCTTATCAACGGATTTTTTATTCCACGTTAATTACTTTAAACATCATTCCATTTAGGGAAATCCGTGACGGAATACTAATGAGGATTATTTCGTTACGATTAATTTTTCTGACGTTGCAAAAGTTCTGATATAGTTTAACAAAACACGTGTGTGTTAAAAATCAAGTGCAAATCAAATGACATAAGTTATTTTTAAAGGAGAAACTTTATACTTAAAAATAAAACTTTTTTCTATAAAAACGCTTCATATTACACGATTTTATTAGCTTCCGTTGTGTATAACGGAATCTTTGAACTCTATTTTTACCCACTTTAATTCGAAATTTTCCCCTTGTGAAAAAACCACAGGCCTTTAAAAAATTTTGAAAATTTCTTTCCCTTTTGTTTTATCAGGATATTAAAGAAAAAATTTTTCCCCAATTTGGGCAAAAATTTTTCATATCCCATTTTGGAATTTGTTTGGTTTTTGGGGGAAAAGGGTTAAAAAAAAAGGGGCTTTATGGGGAAAAGGGGGGGCTCATAAACAATTTTTCCATTAAAAATAAACCCGGGGCTTCTCAAACTTTCAATACTGGCCCCCCCCTTTTTCAATTTTAAATTTTTATCGCCCCCCCCTTATACATTAATAAATTCGGAATAAATAAAAAAATGCATTTTGGGGCGCAAAAAGCTACAATACACGATCTTTTATAAACCTTACAAATTAATAACAAAAAAAGTTTTAAAATTTTTTGTATAATATTTATTTTTTAAGAAAAAAATTAAAAAAAAGTAATAGGAAAATTAATTATATTTTTTTTCCTTTCTCTAATTTTAAATTGGTTTTTAATATTCCCCAAAATGCGGTGGCTGCTTAGAAGATAAAATATAGATATCAGCTAAATATAGAAAAGAACTCAGGGGGCCCAATTTCTAAAAACTTTGCTCTGAAAGATCAAGGCCCATGGAAGCCCTTTAATACTTTTATAAACTAGTTCTTAATTCAGGTATTAATAAGAAAAATTATTAAGTTTTTTTATAAGGGTTTTTTTTGAAAATATACTTTTTAATAAAATTATATACTTTTAAGAAAAGGGGTTAAAATTATGTTTTTTTTCTTTCCCCAAATTTTTTAAATTGAAACAGACTGAAATAATTTTTTAAAAAAGATTTTTTCCTTGGTCCTTTTTCAAAAAGTACAAATGTCATTATAAAAAAATAGCCTAATCCATGTGTTGTTTTTTACCCTTACCCAACATCTGGCTTTTCTCCCGAACGTTAAATGTGAGTCTGGGCAATAACAGACGTCTGCAAAAAACGAAAAAAAATGCTGTACCGGGGAACAATTCTAGTCAGTCTTGGCCAAAATCGATTAGCTACGGAATCTCTCTTGAATGTACTTTTTCAAAATTTCCCGCTTTTAATTTTGAATTCACGGTATTAAGTTTTTTCCCGGCGGTGGATTAAAACAAAATCATAGATATTTTTTTTAAATCACAGCGGGGCATTCGACGATAATAAAACATCAAAAAAATTACACAGACGGGGCAAATTGATAGCAAGTACGAATGGGTTGGGGGAAACCCTTTTTAAAAAAAAACTTCAGAAGGGCTCTCAACTTTTCCCAAAAGAGATCTTCATAGATTTCCCCATCCCGTGACGAAATTAAAGGGCAATTTTTTTAAAAAAACACTCTTTGAATTCTGGATAGAGGTGGATGCTGAATTTTTTTTGCACTGAAAACAAAAACATTCCGTATACTATTACCATTTTAACATCCCTACCTTTGTGAATCCGGGGTTTTTTGCGATGGCTACTTTGAGAAAACAAAAAAGATCCAAAACTAAATATCAAAAAAAAAAACTCTGAGTGTCAATTTCTAATTTTTTGCCCTTTCCCTTTTAAAAACTTTTTTCTCTCCCAAAATAAAGCCCCCGGAAGTCACTAAAAATTATTAAACTTGTTCCCTTTTACTGGCTGGGGGTACCCCTCTTATATATAACACAAGTTTATTTTTTAAAAATGATAATATATTATTCTTGTATAAAGCTTAATTGTGGGGGAGTAAACCCAAATTTTTCTTTAACCCAAAGTATACAAAAAAGTAAAATGATTTATTGAAATGAATACTCATATTATAAAAAGTTTTGAATGAAACGAATTTTTTAAACCTCCCAAATTAGCATTTAGAATAAATTTTTAAAATAATAAAAAAAATATAATATTCTAATGAATAACAATTGTGTTTTGTTTTTAAAATTTAAAGCAAAAAAAGCCCGGGGTCAAAGGGGTGCCTCCCATACCCCGTTAAATGGTCGCGGGGTTTATGCACCCCCTTTCTTTTTTTTAATTTTTTCAATATGCAAGATAAAATCCCCCTTTCCCGTGAATAATTTAATTAAAAAATATACTTACCTATTTCAAATTTTTTTTATTTGTCTTTTATAATTTGAGAAAATATCCCAAAAAAACTGAACTAAAGGTCCAAATGTGCGTGACCTTTAAAAGGACACAAATCCGAAAACTTTTTCTAACATTACAGGGAAAATTATTTTAAAAAAAAACTGTCACATTTTGTTCCCCGTTATTGTAATTTTAATGTCCTTTTTGGGGCGCAAATATCCCGTTGAACTTTTTTCTTGTTTGTGTCTTTTGACAGGGTGAAGTGCATTTTGCGGTACACTTATGGTTTCATATTTTCTTGAAAAAAGTTCTTAATGTTTGCTATTGAAAAATTTTCCCTTTTGTTTTTATGTTTTTTTCTCAAATTTACTTTCCCCTAACAATTTATTAATATGCATTATTTCAGCAAAAAATTTCCCTTGTTTGATCGCTTCAATTTCCTTTCAGAGATCCCCAGATGCCCAATTCTTTTTTTTTTTTTATTCTGCTCATTTACATTTTAAAAACCATAATCAGTCGTACAACATCACAATTAAAACCACTGTTATTCATGGGAAAATGCAGCATGTTCAGAAAATATTTTTGAAAAATAGTGGTCGTGCCGGAACTCGGTCTAAACAAGTACCTTAAGATTCTAAAAAACGTTTGCCACTCCCAAAAAAGGAGATATGTTATCAATTCATTTTAGCTCCCATTAAGACTGTCATATTAGAGGATTCTCTGTCAAGGTCATTGGTAACAAATAAACATTTTTCCAGAATTAGCGATTTTTGTATTATATGTTTCAGTATACTCATAAAAATAAATCTTGGCCTATTAATCCTTCAAAGTGCTCAATATGCTTATCCATGTATCATAAAACTCTTTCACATTGTGAAAAAAAAGCGCAACAGAATTATATAATTTACAACTTCCTAAAAAAGGGATGCAGGTAACCATACCAGTAAGTTCGAAAGCCAGCAAAAGTAATATTTTAGGTTAAAAGAAACGTAATAAAAAAATCTCTTATCGTAGGATTACAGCAAAGCAAACAAAATATTTTTTTAATTTAGTTTTAGGATCAAAGATAGCTAATGAGCGTTCAAAGTAGAATCTTTTATTTTTGATGACCTTTTTTCACGATATATATAAATCATATCAATATAAATCTGTATTTTTTTTATTGTATCGGAAAATATTTTGTTTTTTTTTTCATTCCAGTAAATTAATTTTTTTTAACCTTTTATTTTCGATAGGCTCGCGCCCCCCTTGAAGGGTTATTGCGCCCCCCCCAGGGGGGCGAGCCCCACAGTTTGAGAAACACTGATATAAACAATTGCTTAAGTTTTTTAAAAATGAAAAAAAAAAAAAAGGACTCGCGCATGTGAAAAAATTATGTTTTTACTGCTAAACTCAGATGTAAAGTCTGTTTTTCTAAATTTCTAAATTCGGATCTGTGGAATCAAACATCATTAATTGCTTCATTTCACCAAAAAAACTGAGAATTGATTCAGAGGTCACCGGATTAAATAATTTCTCACAAACTCTTCGTTTCAAAATGAGTTTTATTTTATGTCTAATGCCGATGCATGTTTCAGAGAAAATATTGAGCTCTTTTTAGTGAAAAATACCATTGACTTTACACCTTCTTCCGCTTTCAAAAGATTTGCCAGATTTCCTTTATTTGGCTGATCCTACATTTTGTAAACCAGGTCGTATCGACGCACTGATAGGATGCCAATCTGTATTCCAGATTCTAAAAAATGACGCATTTAAGACAAATTCATCAATAAATAAATGATCGCTTAAAAAACTAAAAAAGATGCTTTTATTGTAAATCGAATTAAAAAATGAAAAAATAAATTATATTTAAAAAAAACTAAAAAACACGCTTTTATGGTTAATCGAACTGAAAAGTAAAAAAAAAAAATTCTAAATATAAGACTAAAATGATTAACAAGAAAATTCATGTCATTGTTGTAAAAGCGTGGGGTGTGTGCTTTGTACTACATTTTTACACTAACTCAGCATTTCGGATATGGAGCACCCCACACTTTTACCACAATGACATTAATTTTCTCGCGTTTATCATTTTTTTCTTATATATTAAGAATGATTTCTTACTTTTTAGTTCGATTAACTATAAAAGCGTGTTTCTTAGTTTTTTTAAACTATAATTTTTTTAAATATAAAGTTCACTTTTAATTACAGTGGCTCTCCAAAGTGTTCGTACACTTGCAATTTTCTATAAAGTTTAATGTTTTCGACTAATAAAAATTAATATATCGGAATTTTAATTTTTTTATAACATCTGCAATTGTTCTTATTGAAAAATCATAATCAATTTTCAAACCTTAGAGTAACTTTTATTTTTAAAAATTAATAACTAAAAAACTACTAAAAAATTACGCTACAAAAGTCTTCGAGCACTTAGAAATTATCTCAATATAGCTTTAAATGTAATATTTTTTTAAAAATTTAGTAGAATATCTTTCAGCATCCACAGCAACTTTTAAACGTCTTGGTATATATTTCATCAATTTTTGGAATTTTCTGCATCGATGTTCCTCCACTCTTCTGTGATCATCGTTTTTACTTCACATTTTGTTTTTATTTGTCATGCTTTTTTACTATAGATTTTTTTAAATAATCACCAAATATGTTTTACCGGGTTTAAATCAGTTCATTTAGAAGATGTTTTCAGAGTTTGAGGTGAGTTATAGAGGTACCAGAGGCTTACGTTGAGAGCAGAGCGCTTGGGTCGTTATCTTGTTAAAAAATAGAAGTCGTCTTGTGTACCCATATTTTGTGCGGACGATTTCAAATTAATTTCTAAAATATTTAAATATAAAACTCATGATTCACTATATCATCAAAAAATACCAGATTACTTAATGTTGAAGCTTATTTACATGCCCACAAGAATACTTCCAACTCCATGCTTTAATGTTCTAACTAAATTCTTGGGATTCAGTTTCAGAAAATTCAACATTGACAGCAAAATTGGTTGGGATGAAAGCATGTTCAACATTTTTGGTTCCGACGGGCGTATAATAGTTTGGAGAAGAAAAAATGAGCAATTCCAAAAAATTTAGCTGGAACAGTGAAGTATATATATATATATATATGGGGTGAACGTTTTCTTGTGTGGAGCTGTGAATCGGCTTGCATTTATGTTTTTTTTATTATTGGGCGGTGAAAAAACCGTGGCCTTGGGGATGCCTCGTAAAGTGGGTTTTTCCGCGGTCTCTAAAATATTAAATCAAAAATAATTAAATCTTTTTTAAAAAATATTAATATTTTTCATTATTTTTTTTAATTATTTAATTTATCATTAATTTTCATTCATAAATATTAATTGTTGCATTCATTAAATTAAAAGTGACTTCATAAAAACATTTTTGTATTAATTAATATTTAATTATATAAATTACAAAAAATTACATATAAATTGAATTAAATAAAGAATGACATGAATGTATGTATGTTTCAATGACTGCTTGTTGGAATAGCCAATTTTATATTTTATGTGTTACAGCACCACCTAGTGCAATACGGCAAAACTACCAGACATGTCACACATATAACAGTTATATGATCTCTGCACATAAACTATTTTCTTACTATTATTGTTGTGACTGACTCCATGTACGTTAAAACGTATTATTTTTCTGCATGAATGACATTTGAATATTAATGAAATGATTTATATAAATTTCTGTTGATTGAGATACAATTATGAACAAAAAAGTCGCTTGTGACTTATCATTTGTAAATCTGGTAATATTCTGGAACAGACTCATCTTGTATTGCTAAGGGTCATTGGGAAAATCTAGTCATTGTTTTATTTATTCTGTGATCTTACTAGTACATTGAGTTATTGTATTTCTCAGAGTATACGCTTTCCCAGAGAAATTATTTAATATTCATTTTTCCCTGACATGTCAAATTTTAAGAGAAGAGAATTAAATGTAGAAAACTGAACATGTAATGAGGGGAGTTAGATTTTTTTTTCTTTATTTCTGTGAAACTTAAAATGGTGCTTTTGCTCAAAATTTCTTTTTAAAAAAAGCGAATGCAGACGAAAGCTATACTATTGATAAAAAATAAATATTTCAATTTGCTATTTAATTGAGTTTTAAGGTATGACTGTTCGGGAAACCTAATTTTAAAAAACATAAATGGTTATTTATGATATTTAGGGTTACTTAGATTAGAAAAAAATATATAAAATTGTTTTAAGGATAGTATTACTATAAAAAAAATTTTTCAAGTACAATATTTTGACATAAAAAGAACATAAAAACCTTTTTCAAAATATTCTTCTTTTTTGAAAAATGCTTGTATTATAATAATATTTCCCTGTATATGCTCAGACCTCTGTACAGACCAACTAAATTTTTTAAATATATCTCTTAGAAGGGGGTTTTTCCCTTTTTTACGACAACAGAGGGAGAAAATTTTAAAAAAAAGCGATAATTTTTCAATTGGTTGAACTGAAAATAATGTAATTTAATGAAATTTAAAAAATGAATGAAAATAATGTGTAAGGTATATACAGGCAAAAAAAATTATTATAATAGAAGCATTTTTCACAAAAAGGGGAACATTTAGAAAAAAGGTTATTCTAAGTTCATTTTTGCCGAAATATTTAAATTAAAAAATTTTTTTTTCAATATCCAAAACAATTTTTCATTTTTTCTAATCTAATGACATAAATATCATGAACATTATCCATTTATGCGCTTTTTTCAAATCACGGTTCCGAAAGTAGTCGGATACCTTAAGAAGTACTATGGGAAAGAAGACAAATAGAGCAACATGGCCATATTACGCACAGAATAAAATGTATTGGACAAAATAGATACGGCAAATATATTTGATGAATTTGTTAAAGAAAAACCAAGACGTAAATTTTCATAGCAAAGTTTGTAAGCTCTTTAGTAAGGTTCTTAATTTTTTTAAATACAGTTTTCTTAAATCATTGAATTTTATTATAAGCTATACATTTTATTTTTTAGAATTTAAGGTCAGCGAATCTTTTCACTATCCCAGTGTTTCGACTCTTGAGCCTATAGGCCTCAAACCTTTTACCCCCAGAGGCCTCCAACTAGCTTAATCCGCCTCTGATTCAGCAGCAAATAAGTTTTCAAGTATTTAATAATAATTGTCTTTCAGATGTAACGTCAGAAAAAAGAATTGATTCAACCTCGACTGATTAATTTTCAAACGTTGTGAGTCAGTAAAGGAATATTAATTTAAGTAATTATTTTTAAATATGAATTTTTTTTCGGGGATTTTCGATTTCTAAATTTTTAATTGTAACATTTTTTTTCTTGTCGTTAGCCATTTTTGATTCTAGAGCTAAAAGTGATGTATTTCATTGAAAAAATTATAACTTTTAATTTGGGGAAAGATTTTTCTTCTGTGAATATAATAAAGTTGAAAATAAAAAATCAAGGATGTAACAGCATCTGCAAAATAAAGATAGTGTGGTACATCTTTTTATTGTAAAACAGTAAATTCTTTTGTCTTAGAATTTTTGTAATAATTTCTTTCTTCAGAATAATTTTTTATTTCTTCAAAATACTTCTTTGCTCATATTTCGTTTTTTATCTAAAGCTCAATATATAAATCAAATTTGGGATTTGTATGCATCCTTAATTTATATAATCATTATTGATATTACTTAAAAATATCTTGTTTGAAAAGTTCTGATGTATTCCCCAAAAAGACGACTACGTTCCCGGGATTTCCCGGAAATGAAAAAGACCAGGGAAAAAACCCTAGCCCTGACCCTCCGTGACGGTAGAGTATCCCTTTCTTGATGTGTTGTTGCCAACACCGAGCAACTACTCCGATCGAGATAGGGGCCGATACGCCTGTTCAACTAATCTGCTTATCTGAGCTTTCTTGGACGCGCTCTCTCAAAGTGCGATAATTGTTCGCAATGCCCCCCACACACTCACAATCCCAATACCGTCCATTCACAAATTGACAGTTTTGTTTGAGTAACCAAAATGGCCGCGGTAGCCGAGTGGTATAGGTATCGGACCGTGGCTTACCTTGTCACGAGTTCGAGCTCAGTACCACTAAAGACCCGCCGTGTGGGGGAAAACGATGCCCTTAAATCTGTCGAGAGCTGAAACGTCCTCCCGTTGGTGTGGTGTGGTAGTTAGGAGACGGGGGTGCCAGCTCAGGTGTCGTCCACGTCACTGAGCTGGTTCAAAATTACGTGTTACGTCGCCAAAAGCCCTCGTGTAGCTAAACAATGCGACGTTAATATTCAATCAATCAATCAATCAATTGAGCAACCAAATGGCACGAGCAATCATGTTTTAAATTCTCCCGGCTGAGCATCTCAGTTGCTCATAGCGCATTTATCCTTGTCTCGTTGACGTCGAAATTTTAATCATTTGAATATCTCTTTCCTGACTACATTCCTGCCAAGTTTCCTGATAGTAGACAAATTTCTTCTAATTGCATATTTTTTTTTTGTGACTGAGTGTATATCAAACAAAAGAAAAAAATTTTGAATACTTTTTAAAGTATAAATATTGCTGCTATCATTTCTCTTGAGAAAGTAAATATTTTTACTGAAAAATATGTTTTTTTATCTTAAAAGCAATTTGAAAGGAAAGATTATAAAAGTTGATGTACGTGCCAGATTGCAAAATACAGCTCTTATCCGCAATATGCATCATATTCAAAAAATTAAAATAAAAATTTTGATTTATTTTGTATTTTTTTATTGTTAGCCAGACAAGGTTCTAAAATGTGTTTTCATAAGAAAAAAAAAAAAAAAAGATTTTTTTTTTTGCCTTTTTTTCCCAAAATAAATGTGCATTAAGGCAGCGGTTCTTAAACTTTCAATCACCGAGGTTCCCCTTTGTCATCAACCTGACATCGTGGACCCCCAAGATCTTCTACACCTATCCCTGATTTCCAAATGAATGCTTTAAAGGTTCCTCAATAATCTTAAGACAATGAATTCAGTTCTTAATCTTTACATATGTTTTTCTATTATATTTTTTGTAAATATTACTTTGAAGTAATGGAAAAGTAGTTGCATACAATAAAATAATTAATATTCTTGATAGAATTACATTTTCTAGTAGAGTTTTTTCACATCTGGAGTAATTTAGTGATCCAGACTATAATGGTACATCTTTTAAATTTTTCCCCACGGGCCTTTCGGGATCTGAAAAAAGCTAAAAATCAAATTTAACAAGACGTTAGTCCCCCCGAAAGACACTGGAGAACCCGGGGGGTCAGCGCACCTCAGTGTAAGAACCACTGAATTAAGGGCTTTAACTGCATCTTTGAATCCACATGGAAGGTTTTAAAATTCGTTTTCTTGCGTCCCCACTTTTTTCCCGTTTTTTGCTCCTATCAGTGATCCCATCCCCTTGGCTTTAAGATGATTGGTTGCTTCTATGAATCGTGTTTCCCGAGAATCCCCGTGGGATTTTCCTTCCTCAATATTTAAGATGCCATACCACCTTTTGGTTCTAAATGGCTTAGAACTTTTAGTGTTTTTTTTTTGTTCAAAGCCCTTAGATAACTTAACCTAGAAACCTTTATAATCAGTAACAGTCTCAAAGATTAACATGTAGACTATGGCAGAATACTTCGGCTTGCCCCCAATCCTTCGATGGTTTTATAGTGGTCTAGAATCCTTACAGTAAAAAGTGACCTTGAAAGTCTCGGACGTAGTTTAATGTTTAAAAATAAGTTTAAACTATAAGTATCCCTTTTTTAATGAGTGCCGAATTAAAAAAATGAATCAAAAAAAAATAAAATTTTTTAATGGAACCATTAAGGGGACATGGTACGATTTTTCCCAAAAATTTATTTAAAATTTTTTAAAATTTTTTTTTGCCTCCTATGTATGTATACTATTTAAAAATATTTTGTGCTCAAAATTTCAAAAACTAATGTAATTTTTAAGGAAAAAACTTGAAATTTTTTAAATGATTTTAAAATGCTACTTCTCCTACAAAAATTGATGTACACGTATGAAATTTGATTTACAAGTACGTCAAACTATGTATAATAAAAGCTGGTATGGGTTTTTTGGTTAACGTGATTGGTATTCGTACAATACTTCCTTTTGTGAATGTTTATTGAAAATTCTTTAAAAAAATGTGTAAATTCCAAATTTAATTCTTTTTAAAAACATAAGTACTGTTTTGATTAAAAAATGCATACCAACTTTTGTTACATGTACTATTGGGAAAAGAAAAAAAAAATTTCAAAGCATTAGGCACAATAGAAAAAAAGCCTTAGCATTTTAAATGAAGACAAAATAGTTATTTGTTCTTTCTGAGATACGGCAGTTTAAAGTTTGGATTTGTGCCATAGGGATGTGAATAAAAACGAATGTAAAAGCTATCATAATTCTGCTTTTTTTTAAGTTTAGAGCTTTTAAATTTTTCTGACGTTATAGAAAATTATATAAAGAAAAAATTAGGCTAAAAAAATTAAATTTGATTTTTTGACCGATTTTGGTCAATTGAATCGTACTGTGTCCCCTTAAAATATAATTTTTTATTCATAAGTAATAATTTTCGAGGAATTGCAATCTGCTTTCTCAATGAAAGAAATGATTTTGCAGAAATATTCATTTTTAACTAAAAAGAAAATGAGCACGATTCGTTTATTTTTAGAATACGACGCTTATTTTTATATTTTAATAAACTTTGTTTGTCTGTGATTTTAATCTTGCAGCAACGAAAAGGCTTGATTATATGCTTTGTACGTCTCGCACTAATTCTTCTCTATAGTTATTTCGAATTTTTCCAATCATCGCTAGTAAGTGGTGTTTCCTTTCATATTGAAATATTCCTTAACTGCGTCTTTAAATATATTTCGTTTTTCGAGAACCATCTCGCGGCGTTCTCTGATCAAGTCGAAAAAGATCATTTAGGTCCCAAATATCTTGGAGTTACGAGTGTTCCTTTGACTCAGAATCCTCTTCGTCATCAAAATATGGGTCTATAAAAGAGTAGCTTAGTTTGACCGAGCATCCGTTGGTGCTTGTATAGTGATCAAGAGTCTTTCATAACCAAAAACTAAATACAACCTATGACAGTAAAGCTCAATTGACCCAGAATTCTTCATTATTGTACCTATTATTTCTAATATTATTAAGGTATCCGAATATACCGGAACCGTGATTTTGCAAAAAGCGTAAATGGATAATATTTTATTTAGAGTCATTTTGATTTGATATTAAAAAGTTTTAAAGGGCA
>BMAV01022364.1:7047-19756 GCA_019973955.1 Trichonephila inaurata madagascariensis
AAATGTGTATTTTATTTTTTATTATGTCAGAATGTATTTTGTTTGTTTACTTTCAGTAAATTAATAATTTTTTTAAATAATCTTTTTTTCTCGGCTTTTTAATAGGCTCGTGTCTCCCTTGTAGAACCATCACGCCCCCCCAAGGGGGGCGCGCCCCACGGTTTGAGAAACACTGCTTTAAAGCTACACAGTACCCTTTTTCAAAAAATATTTTTAGGAGACAGTAGCAATAAAAGCAATTCATGTTTCGTATGCAGATTATATTATTAAGTTGATTCTGAAAGTAAAAAGTCAGTTATACCAGCTATTGTCTTACAATTTTAAAGAATTAGGAATTTTTGAAGTTTTTTCAAACTCTTATAAAAAATACTCAATTTTTAGACATTTTAAGTTATTTATGTTTTTTAGATTATTGCAAACAAAAGTTTATATGTATTTGAAAATTTATTACCTTTTTGATTTTTAATAAGTATTTTTCTAGAAAAACCTGGAAAAAACACAACATTTTTTAAAATAGTAACTTTTTCATTTTTTAAAAAAATAACTAGAGATCTCAGCCCTAAATCCATACTAACTTTTATAGAACATACGTTTGGGAGTATATACAAAAAATTTCAAGGCTCAATGATGAACAGAAAAAAAGCCTTAGGGATTAGAATTATATCTTCAAAACTGAAAGTCTGAGAAAAACGCATTTAAAGTTTAAAAAGGCATAAAACAAAAAATAGTAATGCCGGTAAAGCTCTTATTTTTTATATGTTATTTTCCTATGTATGTTCTATATTAAAATACTATTTTAATTAAGTATGATTGAAAATAATTTTTTTGAGTTGAAAATATATTTTTGCATAATATTGATAGTATTTGTTACGACGGCAGTTTATTCAGCTAAATCTTAGCCTAATATTTTCACAAAAGTTTTGAAACACAAAACGTTTATGTACAAAATAACAATGATATTAACTTAAGCAAAAAATAGCCAAGTTTGTTCATAAAGTTTAATTTTTTTCTGTTTTAAATCGGGCAATTTAGGAAGTTTTAGCTCTTGTTGTACGACTTTAGAATACTAAAATATAGTACAACAATATGTTTAATGTTGTTGCGCCCTCTAGCGTCCGCTATGCGAAGCTAGCTTTTGTAAACAAAGGACTGAGAAATGAACAGGCGAAAGAACTGAAACGACATGTTACGAAGAGAGCTAGCAGAATGTGTTATGTAGCGGTTTTTATAGAAAATAATTTTTAGTTTAGAAATTATAATTGTAAATAAAAACGTTAGAATTGCCTACCAAAAGAAGCCTCTTTGATGTCAACCATGAAGACCTCTCATTTAATTTAGTAACGATCACACAACTGTTAAGAACACCACAAATGTAATGCAGCTTAATAGTTCAAGGAAATATTCAGTTTTATCTGCAATACTTGTATTCGCGAAAGTCTAATTGCAGTATCAGTTGAGGACTGATTTTTAGATACATCATTTTCAGTAATATTCCATGTTTTCGAAATTTTGTTTCTCACAGCAACCTGAGAATGTTTTGGCCACGGCATTTTCTCATTGATTTCTTATCAGGGGAGGAAGAACTATCTAAAACAGGGGTACTCAACCTTTTTTTCTGCTGGCCTCATACATATGTCAATACTGTTTCACGTGGGCCGCAAATATATGTTAGCAATTTAATGTGGGCCGCATCATGAGAATAAAGAGGGGGAGGTAAAATGTGGAAAATTGATAAGAATTTTTTAACTCCTGTTTTACTTTTTTGAATTACTATTTTTTACATTTTTTTATTTTTGTCACAAACACTGAATTAGAAGCATTTAAGAAACACTCCTTCACAATTTCTGCACTAGTAAACGCATAATTCTATATCAGTATTTCAAAGACATTTTATGAAGTTTGTTATATGATTACCAATAATATAACAAACTTCCTAAGATGTCTTTGTAACCGCTGTGACATTGCCACTGACAAAACATTTTGTTGCTGTTGCAAAGATTATTCAAAAAAGCCTATTTATTACCTCTCGAAAGAGATCTTCGATTAAAAGTGTCACTTAATGATTCCTGTTTATTCGTATTTTTTAAATACAGCACTTTCGTGACAAATCAAACAGTTACTGATTCGTGTTTGTTTTTCACCACAAAATAGTCCAACTCCCAATCGTCTTGAATCAATATATTTTCTTCGAATATTTTTCGCTTGCAAGATATGAAAGATAGATAAAAATTAGTTCCACCCATAAAACTGTCACTACTCCACTATTGTCTGTTATCACTAACAGTAACCGTTACAAATAAAAAAAGAATATCGATTCGCACTCGTACGACATCAACAGCCAAAAACAAAATTGATATATTTTATTCCTTGACACTAAGTTTTTAATATATTGTTTTTAAATAAGTGAATTTTTCAGAGTAATGGGCACCGACCGGGCCACTTAAAAAGGCTCGGTGAGCCGCAGGTTGAGTATCACTGATCTAAAAGTACTGAAATTTTGTGACATACTTTAACCACGCGTTCATCTAACTTTTGAACCCAATTTTCACGAATTTCTGACGTCATCGAAGTTTTTTTTTATTAAAGTCATAATCAACTTCCAAATATTTTGTGCCTTTAAAACACCTTGGAGTTTTGCTTCTTCTTATAAATAATGGTTTTAATTTCTGATGTCCAGTCATATTTGCTCCGAACATGACAGTTACTCTTACTTTGTTATGTTCTGCAAAACATTTTTCATTTTTAATGCTAATGTTTTTTGAGGCAAACATTGAAAAAATAATGCAGTCTCATCTGCATTCGAGAGGTTTTCTGGCTTTTGATCTTTTAAAATTTTATTCAGTGTCTCTGTTATCCAATTTTTAATATCATTCTCATCACAACATACTTACTTTCCTCAAATAATACTTTTGCTATTATTTCTTGTCTTGACTTAAATTTTTCAAGTCATCCATTTCTACCCTGAAATTTGTCATATTCCAATGCCTTCACAAATTGAAGAGCTTTCTCTGATATGTAAGGTTTATAGACCAGAACATTTTTATCTCGTATTGTGTGTATCCACTTCAAAACTGCCTTGTACACATCTTCATAGACATATTTTTAAAAATTTTGATTAAGAATTCGATGAATCATAATTTTGTATCTTATCTCTATTTTTTATAATGGTTAATAAGCTGTTTGGAGGAATAACAAATTTTTTTTATAGTAATATTCTTTTTCGTGAAACCTTTATCCACTTCATGAAAAATTAAATTTTTTTTCTTCGATGCTCACCCACTTTCGATTTGACATTTTACAGCTACATGAACCGAAGTTAAAAACACATCTCATATCAACACTACAAATGAACGGGAAACATACAGGAGATTAATTCAAGGACAAGGGGACACGAGACAACTCCTCTGAGGGTGAAAGGGGATATCGAAGATATTTCTAGTGAACTGTACAATGAGGATTAAAAGTTGCATTTCTTAGATAAAAAGCTCAAAATGATATTGATCTCGGTGAGTTAGGCACCTGGTAAAACCAGTTCAAGGTGTTTATGAGCTTTTGGAGTTTAAATAAAAAAAAAAATATCTTCCAAGAATGCAGATGATCAAAACAACAAACCACTCAGAACAAGTAAGGAAATGGCGAAGTCGAAAAATCTTATTCAAACACTTGCTTACGAATTCAAGCCAGTTGACTATCTCTACTGCATGGAACGTCGCGAGATTCTGACATTTCAGTGCCGAAGCCTTCCAGTATCTAGAGCAGCTATACTCAACCTGCGGCCCAGCGGGCTTTTCTAAGAGGCACGGTCATAACCCGTTGCACTAAGAAATTCAATTATTTAATAAAAAATGTATTAAAAACTTTAGCGAGAAATTCTATCAATCAAATATATCAAATTTGTTATCGATGTTGCTATGAATGGGCTCAATTCATGAAGGTCGTATGATAAAGACACACAAACACGTATTCTCCTTTGAATTCAAAATAGATATTAAACTAATTGTGCTTGTTGTTCCATTTGTAAAATTTTAAATTTTATATAATTGGGTAAAGATGTTCAAATGTTATGGGAAAAAATTCCCCCAGAAAAGTTTTAAAATTTAAAGAAAAAAAAATCTTATTTAAATAAAATTTACTTTTAAATAAAATGCATTTTGTATACTACTTATGACGTTACATGAGTTTTTGAACTGATTGGCTAGAAACACGTGGTTGTCATTATCATGTGAATAATGACATCACATGAATTGAGTCTATTGTCGGATTTTTTTATTTTTGTAACTGCAACGGTTAGTGATAACAAATAAGCGTGAAGTAGCGACCATTGTATGGGTGACACTAATTTTTAATTAACCCTCATGTCTTCCAAGTGAAAAATATCCAAAGAATATAGGTTGTTTTAACCCTTTATCTACCGACGCGGTACTTATAAGTACCACTCACTTTAAAATGACATAGAATAACCATATTTTTACGAATACTCTGACGATACTTAGCAGAAATATTTTTTGAAATCCGCTCTTTTAAGATATATGGCAGCAAGGATTCTATGATGTGTACTTTAGCGGGGAAGGCGAATAGTTTTATAGCAGAAATTGCGTTTTCAGCGCATTGCGAAGATTGTCATTTTTGTTCCGAAAAAATAGTTAATCTCAAAATATAAGGGTCTTATTTTTTTTTTTTTTTGTATGTAAATGAAGACCTTATAAAACGATTTGACTATTTATTTTAAGTGAACAATGGATATAATTAATTTTACAGTTGATTATCTTTAATTAATTAATTAGCTCTAACGGGTTAAATTTCCCAAAGTTGAGTATTTTTTTTTATGTATATCCCTTAATTTTCCTTTTAGTGATTAAAAAAAATAATTGCATGAAAAAAACTGCAGTGAATCATAATGCGGTAGATAAAATTTTAAGACAATTGAGAACTTGACCATTTCGTAGAGAAAAACAAACATGAATCAACAACTTATTTGATTTGTCCTGAAAATGTTATATTTAAATATATAATTTTGCCGGTCATTTTACCTCTCAATACAAATCTTTCAATGGCTTTTCTCCTCGAGGATCTCTTTCAAGAGCTATAAATTGGCTTTCTCAAAAAATCATTACAACAGCACAAAAGTATTTTGTCTATGATAGTGTCACAAAATTTAGTGGTAATAAAGGCATCCTATGAAATTTGTTATATATTATTGATAAACATATGAATTTGTTTACTTAAATAGATATTATAAGGGAGTGCTCCCGATGTATACTGTTTGATAAATTCACACAGTAACAAAAATCAAATAATTTCAGAAATTTAAAAAAAATTCCAACTATCTGATTCTACCTGTGCTAGACGTACTGAAGATATATTGTAAAGCATATTTGTGATAACTTAAATGAAGAACTTAAAATGCTACAAGATTATGTTTGTCTCTTGATTTCAGTACGGATGTTTCAGTACACAACACAATACTCGGTTTTTGTTAAATATACTGAATAAAACTCAATCTAAGAAAATTTTGAGAATTTCCTTCCAATGTGAAGAGACAAACCAGAGGTGTACATTACGTTGAAGTTATTTCCACTTTTTTTAGATCAGAAAAATATAGATTTAAGAAAAATTAGTGTGTGTGCAACATTTCATAACTAATTCTAGCCTTCTTTTTGAGGAAAACTCTCTTTGGGCGTTATCGCCAGATGCAGCTATACACACTTTCATTAGAGTTTTAACTTAGCCTACTATGCATTTATCTAGTCTGATGCTATATGTTGATATACAGAAATAATTTTTTCAATAACTTGCTGCAACAGACCAGTTTTCATGTACGAGTAGCTATGGGATTCTGGGGTTTACTTTTGTCTATTGCTGTTTTGTACAGACTAAGATGATTGACAATCCATACATAGGCATTTTGCAGGTTGACGAACAACAAATTAAGCTGGCATAAATTGCAAGTTTTCATTTCTTGGTGCCTGTGCAATGTCTTATATGGCATTTCTGTAAAAATTTTGCAGTTTTGTGATATTTTTTTTCATTAGGCTTCCCTGCTACCACCAAGATTACTTTATTATATTACCAAGCCCCCTTCATTCCAATATGGTTAAATAACTACTTTTTTTTCAATTTTTACATGATTCCTGTTATAATCAACCAAATTGTAAGAACTTTAATCGCCATCACACACATACACACTCAATACAAAATTAAATCTCATTTGGAATTCATCAATTGATTGTCTTTACATCATTAGGATAGCATGCATTTCCTTGGTTCCAAATGCTCCATCTAAAGTCAACATGTGCTTTTTATCATATGTGATACCTCGAACTGTCGCCTTCCATAATTCCCACACGATTCTGATAGTACTTTAGCAATACTTCTCTCAAAGTTAAGGATATCAATAAGTATACATAATCCTGTCCTTGCTTTTGAAAAGTACCAACATATAGGGCACATCAATAATGTTTTTATTTTTCAGAAAATCATCTATACTTTTATGTGACCTTCTCTTGTTGCTTGTCATGACGTTTCAAGCATTTTTCTTTACATTGTTTTTTATCAATAAATTATATATACACTGGGGAAAAAATAGTTTTGTATACATTGTTGGTATGTTTAGCGTAAAAAAAAAAAGTAAGCAAAGAATCATAACCTTTGCTTATTTGTAAGAAGGTTTCAACCAGTTTGCTATTTATATTATGCAAGCTATTTACTTCCTCTTGAAAACTTGAGGAAACAGTTCCATGACTATCACACGACTTGCATAAAAGTTCATTCTTTACAGAGTACACTAAGGAATGGTGGCGTTCGCTGGCAACACAGAATGAACATTTTTTACTTTTTACATTAATTCAGAAAACACAGCTTGTGTGTTAAATCGTAATTTGCTTCGGGTTGGAAAGATGATTGTATGACGGTTGACCCTTGCTGTGAAATGTGAGTATTGCAGTTCTTTTCGTCAAAAGTTGGTACAGTTTTAGATGATTTCTGCTATCATTTCTTACTATGTTCAGATAACATCTTTTTCCTTTTAGTATGACTTTTAGTTGTTCTATATTTTGCCGTTATAAGATCCATACCTATTAATTTTATCAACCATTAAAATCTGAAATGATTTTTAACTCCGAAAAGAGCTATTTGTTTTAATAATATCAAAAAGTATTTGAATATATTTGAAATGAAATTCCACACACAAGTCTAAACGAATTTTAAGCCAATAGTACTGATTTCTGTCTGGAATTTAGTAAAAACTCTTTGCTGCCATCCTGCATAAATTAATATTTGAAATAAAAAAAAGTGAGGCTTTGTCAAAAGAAAATTGTCAAAGTACATGACAGCTTTGTTTGTATGACAGTAGAATGTAAACAAGGGGCTCAATCACAGATGAAATTAAATTGAAACTACCCCATAACTCGGTAAAAAAAATGCGTAAAACCGTTTTTTTTTTTGTGAGTAGTATCAAAATAATAATGTGAATACAGTATTAAAATAAAAACAAAAAATGAGTTTTAATATTTTGACGAATTTTTCACGTTTTAAATGTCACACTGGTCTTATAGCGCACCCCCTCCCCCTCCCAATGATTCTTATGTTGAGGTCCGCGTTAAATAGATGTTACAAGTATGTAGCCCGGCTGGAAAAACGATTGAGTACCCCTGATCTAACCTCTTCGAGCCGTCATGCAGCAGTAGAATGTAATTCAGACCTCGTACTTTTGAACCATGGTAAAGTGACGAGGACGACGCCTCAGCTGGCACTCCCCCCTCTCCTAACTTTCACACCCCGCTAACGGGTGTATTACGTCATCAGCGCCATCTGTAAAAAATTTGTAAAGGTAGATATAGTCGAGCTGTACCCCGACAAAAGCGGGTGCACGAATAAAGTAGGCTTAGCGTTGCGAAACTTTGATTTTATCTACCAGTTTACAGTCCACTCAAAATATTGACGAAACATTGGTCCTACGAAAACAAAGAAAAAAGGTAAAAAATCTGAAAAGAAAAATGATGCCAACGCAGCTACTGAAGAGAAATTGAATCGTTTAAAAGATTCAATCAAAGGAACTTTAACTAGGTTAGAGACTTTTACCTCGGAGAATACAGTGTCAAAGCAAACTAGTGTCGCTGAAATCGAAGTAAAACTCAAGAAAATTGAGCAATTACAGATCAATCTAGATAAAATAACTGAGGATTATTGTGAATAGAAACTTCCGAAAGCTTGAAAATCACTCAGCTGGACATTGAAGATATAAGTCAATGGATCGAGACAACCGAGGTAGGTCTCAAACCTTTAATGTATTCTTTGAAAAATACTGAAAATGTAAACATTAATTTCTGCTTACCTCAAATCTGCTGTCAAAATCATAGTTCAGCCTCTGAACAGAGATCTGAGCTATATACAGGGAAAATATTAATACAATAGAAGCATTTTTTACAAAAAAAGAACATTTGGAAAAAAGGTTATTCTAAGTTAATTTTTTGCCAAAATATTGTATTTAAATAAATTTTTTTTTGTCATAATGTCCTTAAAACAATTTTATACATGTATTCTAATCTAAGTGACATTAAATATCATGAAAATTATACATTTATGCGCTTTTTTAAAATCATGGTTCCGAACGTAGTCGGATACCTTAAAGAGGAATTTTTAGCTAAAATAGCACAATTAAGTGAGTTTAAAGCAGAAATCGATGCTTTGAAAAATAGTAAAAGTGTTTCAAAAGCAAGTAATTTAAAGGCTTTAGATCCTTTCTTAGATGAGAATTCCTTACTCAGAGTTGGGGGAAGGCTTATAGTAATGCTGATTTACCATTTGAAGCCAAACATCAAATAATTATACCTAGTAAACATAAATTTACTAAATTACTTTTTGAGCATGTGCATAAGAAGTTTTTTCATATTGGTGTTCAGGGTTTAGTACATCAAATTAGAATGCAGTTTTGGCCAATGGCAAGGGTATTGTACGAAAAATAGTACATGATTGTATTGGATGCTTTAGACAGAAGCCTCTACTGGGGTAGATCAAATAATGGGAAATCTGCCATCAGGGAGTGTAACTCCAAGTGCGCCATTTTTAAACTCTGGGGTGGATTTTTGCGAACCTTTTCAATAAAATTTCAAAATCAGAGAAAGGGGGTATTTTCTAAAGTTTATGTAGCGATTTTTGTATGCTTCGCTACAAAAGCTATTCATTTAGAGGAGGTGACTGATTTAACAACTGAAGCATTTATTGCAGCTTTAAAGAGGCTATATATATGCGCCCGCAGAAGAAACATTTCAACACTAATGCCCGATAACGCAAAATTTTAAAGGCGCAGCTGCAGAATTAAATCGTTTCATAAAATTAATTTGTTACAAAAACGAGACATTGGCAAATTATTTTGCTTCAGAAGCTATCCAGTGGAAATCTGTCCCTCCTCGTTCTCCTAATTTCGGGGGTTTGTGGGAGGCAGGGGTAAAATCATTCAAACACCATCTCTATAGAACTCTAGTTAATAGTAAAATAACTTTCGAAGAATTCGAGATAATAGTAATTTAAATTGAATGTATCCTTAATTCACGTCCGTTAGTCCCATTGTCAGATAATATCAATGAATATGGTTTTAAAACTCCTTGACACTTTATAATTGGTCGACCTATCAGTGCAATACCTGAGCCCGCAATTTTAGGTATTTCAGATAATAGACTATCCAGGTGGCAGTATACAACAAAGTGTGTACAAACTATTTGGAAATGCTGGAAAAATGATTATCTTAATCATTTACAGCAGAGAAACAAGTGGCAGTTCGCGAAAAATAATGTTGCCATAGGATGTTTAGTGCTATTAAAGGAAAGCGATTTGCCTCCCTGCAAATGGGCAATGGCAAAAATCTTGGAGGTTATTTATGGAACTGACGGTAAGGTCAGAGTCGTTAAACTGAAAATTGCCACTGGGATTCTCACACGTTCTATCTCAAAAATATGTCTCTTACCAATAGAAGATAATCATGTAAATTAAATTGTAATGTGATGTATATTATATTCTTAGAATATTGTATTTTTTTCTTCTATTTTTGAATATTGATTTTTTTCTTCTATTTTTGAATATTGATTTTTTTCTTCTATTTTTGAATATTGTATTTTTTCTTATTTTAGAATATTGCGTTTATTTGTAATTAATTCATTTACACATTTATAAACTTTGTGTGGCAAATTGTATTTGTAAATATAATTTTTGAAATATTGTATATTTCAACGCCGGGCGGAATGTTACGTCATCAGCGCACTGTAGCGCCATCTGTAAAAAATTTGTAAAGGTAGATATTTTCGATCTGTACCCCGACAAAAGCCGGAGCACGAATAAAGTAGGCTTAGCGTTGCGAAACTTTGATTTTATCTACCAGTTTACAGTCCACTCAAAATATTGACGAAACAGGGTGAACGTTTGGGTCTCGATAGATTTAACGTATGCATCGGCCCTCTCAACACGGTGGGTCTTCAGCGGCACTAGACTCAAACTCATAACACGTCAGCCACGAGTCCGTGACCTTGACCACTAGGCTACCACGTCCAATTTCCGTTTCTGTTTCGAAATCGACGACGAAAATCGGTGCTATACTATTTTCACGAAACTCAGCAATGTTCTTTTCAACTATGTTTTCCAATGGATAACCAAAAAAGAAGTCCACGAAAGGAATAGTTTTGGTATAATCGTCCCGAAACTAGTTTAATGGCATGCTTAAACATACTACTTACGAGCCCACGTGATACAATATGCCAAATAAATGGTCATAGTTTTATCGTATTTTTTATTATTATTATTCCAATTTTATATAACACGAGAACCGATGCACTTCATCATTTCGAAAAGCGTTTGAACCTTAATTTCACACCACACTTAGCTGGAGGACCGTCATCTGTTAAACGTCAATATATGATTCCTCATCGTCTCGCCCCTTCGAAGTTACGTATTGTCCGAACGAAAAGAACAGTCACAAGAGGAATCAGTTGCGTACACACACAAACCTCTCTTATAGAGGGGGGGGGGGCCCCTTCCAACCCCCCCGTCGCCGCCCCCGCCGTGGGGGGTATTCTTCGTGGTAAAAAATTTTTGGTCTATGGAGTAGGGTGGTTGAACTCTTTCTTCGTGTACGCCACTGAGAGGAATATATTTCGAATTTTATCTAACATACGGGTACGAAAGTAAAAATTCATTTTACATACTTCTTTCAGCTTATTTTACCGCGCTTAGGTTCCCCCAGTATCCGTAGCACTGAATAAGTTTTATAATGACATTAGAGACAATGTGTGTTTTTTTCCGGAGTTCAAAATGAAGGCTAAGTGACGCTCTCGTCACTATATTTCCAAAGGATGTGAACGGTTTTCGTAGTAGCGAATGGTTCTTTGTAACTTTGAAGTGAATTTTTATCAAGTATTTTTGGCACCTAGGTGCTGACGAAATTACATAAAGGAAGTAAATATTATCGGAAATAATATTTTCCAAAACAGGTCCGCATAAATCATCGATACTCAACCAGTGTTCCGCGGGCCGCCTGTGGCCCGGTTGGAATTTTTTATTGGCTCGGTCTTTGCCCATTACACAAAAAATTCAATTATTTAAGAACAAGGCATTAAAAATTTAGAGGGTAATTCTATCAATCAAGCAATCAAATCTATCTCGATTTTGCTGTCGATACGAATTCCAAAACATTTTTTTTTTCTATTTGTAAATTTAACGGTTAGTAACAACAAATAACATTAGATTAGCGTCAGTTATACTGAACTGAACTGGAGTAGTGACTATTTAATCGAGGAGAGAGAAACTGGGTTTTATAATTATCCCTAATGTCCTTCAAACTAAAAACATCCGAAGAAAAGAAATTGTTTCAAAACGATTGGGAAGTTAACTACACTGCTGGCCACCGTAAATGCAACACCCTGAAGAAAGCATGCAAATAACATGAAATTTACAACATGCGTTAGCGGAGGGGTGAGATATGCAAATGATTAGAATTTCAGCGCAGACACACATCACGCGCGCCTGTGGCGCCACCTCAAAGCGCTATTTAAGGCTTGGCGATTTCGACGATTTCAAGTTCGGCAATTGTGTTTTTCTTGTGGTTTTTTCAAAAAACAATCTGTTATGTCTCGCAGAAAACAGCGATCAGCTTTTGATCAAGTATCTGAGTTCGACAAAAGAAGGATAGTGGCCTACCGAGATCGTGGATTATCTTTCAGGAAAATCGGTAGTCGTGTTGGACGAAACCAAACAACTGTAATGCGGATATGTGACCGTTGGATGCAAGAGGGTACGACGAACCGACGTGGTTTATTGCATCTACCTCAGTGCACCACTTCACGTGAGGACAGACAAATTGTGCGCATGGCAGTGACGGATCGCTCAGTCACATCACGAACCATAGCACAGCACATTGAGTCTGTAACGCATCATTCAGTGTCAGCGCGTACCATTCGACGCCGTTTACAGCAGAGTGGTCTGTCCGCAAGACGTCCATTGCTTGGTCTACCAAGGTCTTGAGGACTGATTCAAAATGACCTGTTTACAATTATGATTAAATTTAGAGAGCATCCTTTTGCCTTTACGGCAGATGTGAAGATGATGTACCGAATGATACTCATCCATGAGAGCCAACAGCCGTTGCTTAGAATTTTGTGGAAAGAAAGTCCAGAGGATCCGGTGAAAACCTTTGAGATGAAAACAGTCACATATGGTACGGTGA
>BMAV01022364.1:32948-51437 GCA_019973955.1 Trichonephila inaurata madagascariensis
AGCCGGAATTACGTGGCTGCTAGAATTAGTCTTGCTCTTCAATGGATATTAACGGGTCTAAAGGGTAGTCTCACCGTTTACCGGGCCTCGGACAAGTCCCGTAGCGTTATATATCAAAGATTCCGTCTATATAGATACAGGTCAAACTAATAAAAGTGTGTTAAGTAAAAATATTAAATGTCAAGCATATAATCGCCTTTTAAACGTATTGCTTCAAGAACTGATAGAAAATTTAATTATAATGTTAATTCGTATCATCACTTCAAAACGTATTGCTTTAAAAAAATAAAAAAAAAACTTACCACTGTGCAGTAGCAAACAATTATTTCTGCAACTTTAGTATGCCTTCAATGATATTCTAACGGGTTCAGGTTTTAGATCAAGTTTTTTAAAAATAATTTATTTAGGATCGAAAACATGGTACTATCAATTGTAATAAACGTAAAAATATACTTCCATTTAAAAAGTAGTTAGAGAAAAATTATTCGAATCCGTTCTCGTGCATACGCATATCTCTCGAACATAATATATACATCTATCATTCAGATTTTCTTCGATTAATTAAGCAAGTTTTGTTTCAACTTTAACAGTTCAAGATCGGCTGAAGTAGGAAAGCAGCTGTTTCGGTAAAAAGAATTATGAAAAACAGAATATCTGAGTTTAGCAGTTAAAACATAATTTTTTTTTCACGTGCACGAGTCTTTTTTTATTATTATTATTTCCATTTTCAGAAAAACTAGATCGTTTATTATGACAAGAAATTTCCAACACCAACCCACCTCTCCTTTATCACATAAAGAACACTTTTTTTTGTTCGTTTTATTTGAATGAATAGCGAGAGTTTTTTTCATTTTTAGGGTTGCACCTTTTTAAGGGGTAGGATCTTTTAGTCGCCATATCTGGAATTAGTCGCCAAATTTGGAAATTGAGTATGGAATTAGTCGCCCAGTTTGGAAATGGTATACGCAAATATAAAAAAATAGTTTCCAACTGTGAAAAAGATAAATGAATTAGTCGCCAAATCCCGAAATACTTAAAATCGCTATTTTTGGCAATTTTGATCAGGACAATGGAATAAAATTTTGAAATTATTGTATTGTCATCGGTCCTTGACAAATATGCAAAATTTCGAGAATTAATTTGACCTTTTAAAGTGGGTAAAATTCGAGTCCAAAAATTCCATTACATACAAGTGAAACTTATAAAAACGGGTTAAAAAGGACCAATTTTTACAACATTTTACATGTTTACAGTTGCCTTCGTTTTTAATTTTTTTTTTCATAAATCCTCATGCTGCGGGCCATGTGAAATATTTGGCATATGTATGTGGCCCAGCGGAAGAAAAGGTTGAGTACCCCTGATCTAGAGGGTATTGGATGAAGAAGATAAGAAGACTGGCTATCTTGATGATCATGTCATGTCGTTTCTTTATTACTCAATTTGTTCAGTCGTGAGCAGTTGTAAGCACTAGTGATGGTATAACCTTTTTCCAGGTAGAGTCAGTTCAGGTGACTTCACTGCAGCCTCAATAAAAAATAATGATGTCCCTGTAGACTTCTCTGCATCCTAACCTTCTTGGAAGTGAGTCATCCCCCTTTCCTTGCCCTTCTCTTTGATCTCCGGATCATACTGTTAGATTTAAAATTCATTTTCAGTTACCATACAACAAAAATATCCTTTTCATCTTTTTCCGAAAAAATACAACATTTCCTTTGGCAGGTTGATCGAAACCAGTGTACTCACTCTTTGACATGCAGATTTCTTCGTACATAATTTTCCACCCTCTGCCTTAGCTAAGATAAGCCTCATTCATAATAATTTGGATGTCCTCTCTTCGATCTAATAGGACAAAGTCTGATTGTTCAGACCCCGACACTTCACCCTCAGAAAGAAGTCAAGTGGAGAATGGAGGGAATTGATTTCTTTTTTTCCTCCTTCCTCTCGTTTTGACCATTTGCCCTTTCATTTCGTGTGCATGTGACATAGGCGGTCAGCTTAGAAATGAGCTTCGCAAGTATATTAAAACAGTTTACTTGGCAGTTAACCTAAAACTTCACCCATTTTACAGTAATGCCTCATAATTTTGTTGAGTTACTAAATGTTTTTCAAAAAACCAGGGTAACTTTATGTTTCTTTTTTCGTTTCCCAACAGATGAACAGGAGACGCAAATATGGGAAAAGAAAATTTCAAGGGAATTTAAAAATACTAATATAGTGTACACACCGTGAGTCAAGCATAAGACTGAATATTTTATTGACAGAAGAGATAAAAATTTATTAGTATTGTTGTGGAAAAATATCCAGAATATATCCAAAAATATTAGTAAATGCATAGATGTCCTTACTTTATCAAAGCCATCTTAGTCCTCCACTTTTCACTGTGACAGTATCATCCGTGAAGATAATCTTACACTTCTTGGATCATATGTGAGGAACAGGTTAGTTGGGAGATTCTTTTTCTACCTCACACAGTGGCGTAACGGAAAACATTTGGGCTCCCAAGTAGGATTTTACATAGGTACATGGCAGAAGTTAGGCTTTGGGCCCTCTAGATCCCTGGGCCCTTCCCCGCGATGCGGGGGTTTCGGGGGGTGTATGTTAAGCCACTGACCTCACAACAATGTCATGTGACGAATAGTCATTATTATAAATAGCCATCATTTCATTGTAGATTTGTAGGGAATTATAAGCCTTCAAGTGATGGAACTTAATCAAGCCTCTATCTTCTCCATACTGAGGGTTACTTTAAGGTATCCGACTACGTTCGGAACTGTGATTTTAAAAAAAAGCTTAAATGGATAACTTTCATGATATTTAGTGTCACTTAATAGATTAGAATACATGTATAAAATTGTTTTAAGGACATTATATGACAAAAAAAAATTATTTAAATACAATATTTTGGCAAAATATTAACATAGAATAACCTTTTTTAAAAACGTTCTCCTTTAATAAAAAATGCTTCTATAATAATAATAATAATTTGTGATTAGATAAAGTAAAGACTTATCCAGAGAGTCTGAACTAGGATTTTTAAAAAAATCACATTATTTTCAGAGTTACAACCCATTGAAATAATTATCGGCGTTTTTTTCTTAAAATTTCTCCCCTCTGTTGTAGTATAAAATATGGATATAAATCCACTTCTAAGTTACATATTTCAAAAATTCTACTTCAGCCTCTATACAGAGGTCTGAGCTATATACAGGCAAAATATTATTGTAATAAAAGCATTTTTCATAAAAAGAGAATGTTTCGAAAATTGGTCATTCTATATTCATTTTTTGTCAAAATATTGTACTTAAATAATTTTTTATTGTAATAATATTCTTAAAACAATTTTATATTTGTTTTCTAATCTACGTGACACTAAATATCATAAATATTATTCATTTATACGCTTTTGCATAATCACGGTTCCGAACGTAGTCGGATACCTTAATCTATGACTTCTTAAAATCAAATATTTCAATATTAACACATTGTATAATTTATAACATGTCACATATAATTGTCAATTAATATGCATAATAAATATTATTCAGATAGTTCAGTTATTTCTTAGTAATGTAGTGAGGGTTTTATTCTCGACTAGCTAGAATGTAAATGAATGACAAAAGAATAAAAGAGAGAATTAGGTCGAGACCAAATATACTTACAAATCAAAATTTCATTAACATTAGGTTGGGGAAAAAGAAATCCATTATTGTTTCTTAAGATGACTGTAGTGATAGATATCTCGTAAAGTATGAATCAAACAATTTCAGATTTAGGCTCAATGAAAAGATGACATTTCCCCCCCCCCCAAAAAAAATTTGTTATTTTTGGTTTGGTCCATTCAATTGTGAGTTACATGGTGTTAAAAATGGAACTCCTCAAAGAGAAAATTCAGTAAATTTTACTTTGATAAAGTTGACATTGCAATTGGTGTTTATGGTCCCGGTATTGCAATAGCCAATTACGGACAATTTTAGTTTCGTCGTATCCGTTCAGGTATGCCTGTGATCGAAAATTTCGTTAAAATCACAAAAAATGATCGAAGTTGACCGCATGTTAGAAGTCGTAGCGTTGCCCAGGAGCCGAAGATTGACTATAAAACAGTTTGAAATCTTTCACTCAAAGCTGGATTAAAAAAGAGGCTTGATGTTTGAGTGCCACGCCAATTAACACAAAAAACATGATGGATCGCATTTCCATCTGCGAAACCTTATCCAAACGGAATGAAATCGACCCATTTCTTACACGGATGACTATTGGGGATGAGAAATGAGTCACATTCATGTGTGTCAGTCATTGAACTGTTTTCTCAAGTTTCCAAGAGGAGAAAAATAGCTCAATGAAATATAATAATTGCTCAGCAATGAATAGCAAGCTGGTTTTTATCCATAATCAAAGACCATGATTCTTTGCTTACTCTCTTTTTTCGCTAAACATGCCAACAATGGATAAAAAATATATTTGCCCAGTGCTACGCAATATGATGATAAAAAAAGATGTAAAGAAACATTCTTGAAACGTTATGTTAAGCAGCTAGAGAAGTTTAAATAAAAATCGAGGATTTTCTAAGAAATAAAGATATTATTGAAGTGTCTTAAGTGTTGGTACTTTTCAAAAGCAATGATAGGATTAGGTACACTTATTGATATCTTTAACTTTGAGAGGAGTATTGTTAAAGTACTATCAGAATTTTGTGGGAATTATTAAAGCCGAAAGTAGTTCGAGGTATCACATATGACAAAAAGGACATGTTGAATTTTGATAGAATATTTGGAACTTTGGAGATGCATGTGTGCCTTCCTAATGACGTAAAGACAATCAATGAATGAATGTCAAATGAGATTTAATTTTATATTGAGGTGTGTGTGTGTGTGATGACGACAAAACTCCTTACAATTTTTAGTTAAAAATGACAAGAATCTGATGTCAAAATTGAAAAAAAAGTAATCAGTGGATCATATTGGAATGAAGGGGACTTAGTAAACATAATCAGGGGAGCCTGATTGATAATAATATCATGAAACTAAAAAATTTTCACAGAAATGCCATAAAAATAATATACCGGCACCAAAAAAATGAGAACTGCAATTTATGCCAGCCTATAATGCATTGTTTGTCAACAGACAAAAAACCTATGCATGGTTGAGGAAATCATCCTGGTATGTACAAAAGAGCAATACACAAAAATAAACCCCAGGATCACACAAAGTTCCAAAAACATCGGTTCATTGCAGCAAGTTATTGAAAAAATTATACTTGTATATCAACATTTAGCATCAGATTCTACACTTGTGTGTGTTAGATCAGCGCTTCTCAAACTGTGGGGCGCGCCCCCCTTGGGGGGCCTGTTAACTCTACAAGGGGGGCGCGAGCTTGTTAGAAAATCGAGAACTAAAGATTATTTTAAAAAATTTCTAATTTATCGAAATAAACAAACAAAATATATTTTGACATAATAAAAAATAAAAGATACATTTATACTGATGTAATGCACTTATAAATGCATCAGTACTACATAATGTATTTTATAATTAATTTAGCAATACTAAGCTAAGAACAAGTTTAAAAATTACCAGTGATCCCATGGGCTTGTCATATACAAAATTATATACAAAAACTAACACTTATTTTGATAATTTGTACGGTTTATGACTAATTCCTTAACTGCAGACTAAAAGTTACGCAATTCACTCCCCAATGCCACAGTTTTCCCTGTAGGCGTGCGTATGCGATGCATTGGGGAGAGGAAAGAAAAGAATAAATGAGCAAATCCTCTGAAATAAGTAAATCCTTAACAAGCACTGTCAAATCCCTTTTATCACATTCCATTGTCTTCGGAATATTTTTTATGAATAGCAGTGCACAGAAACTATCGTACTTCGGAAAAGCGTATATATACGTCCAGGAAAAATAACGCTTTGGCTGAACGAGACGTTTATATATGCCCTTAAGAGGTTTAAGTCTAATTGTAGCTTTAGCATCAAAGTATAATATTATTGAATTCAATACATTGTTATTGTATGGAGGGGGGCGCGTTGAAAGTTATGATTGAATATTGGGTCGCAAATATTGGAAGTTTGAGAAGCACTGTGTTAGATTCATAGAAGGCAAAGTTAAAACACTAATGAAAATTTGCATCTGGTGATAATACACAAAGAGGATTTGTCTCAAAAAGAAGACTAGAATTAGTTGTGAAATGTAATACATACACTAATCTCTGCTCTAAAAAAGTGGAAATAACTTCAACGTAATATGCGCCTCTACTTTGGCTCTTCTTAGGCAGTAATTTCGAAAGAGTGAGACATTGCCATCCTGTGATGACCATGTCTTACCGGTTCCGCGTAAGCTAGAGGTGTGGGATTATCAAAATGATGAGACATAATTCTTAATACAACTTTTATTAAGAGTAACTTATAATACTTAAATTGTAATTTTGACAATTATTAATTAAAGTGAGAGTCGAGCCCAAAGTAAATCACGTATTTAAGTCAGATCACGCAATTAGATCCTCTATCCTAAATAATCCTGTTATCTAATTACTTATATCTAATATTACCTTTTCCAGTTTTGGTCCCTTGACCTAGAGAATATAATCTATAACTTTATATAAGAAGATTCTTGATCCGCAAGGTAGCTAATTCTTGATCCTCCAGATTCCACACTAAGCTTTGTCACGCTATTGATCAGAATGATTCCACACTACAATCTCTGAGCCTGCTACGCTATGCTATCTATGCTATCGCTATTGCTATTGCTATATCTATGTTTGCCGCGCTATCCTTTTATAGTATATCTCATTTACATATTCGATCCGTTTCTCTTCTTGGTATTGGGTTGGAAAGGTTTTGCCATTAATCGTGGCCGTCAAAGAACATAGGAGTTATGTTAATCAGAAAGACGCGAGAGACGTCACAAGAGTTTCGAAAGTTTTTTTCAGTATAATATTTTTAAAAAACTGAGCATTGTGATAATGTGCGCTTAAATGTCCGTACTGAAATCAAGAGGCAATTAAAAACTTGCATCTTCTTAAATCTTCAATTAAGTTATCCCAAATATGCTTTGCAATATCTTCAATACGAAATGCACAGATAGAATCTGAAAGTTGGATTTTTTTTTATTTCTGAAATTACACTCACACACATAGACAAAAAAAAAATTAGCGCACAAAGAAATAATTGCGGGATCACAACGAAACTTGGCATGAAGGTACATGTCGAGGAGATATGCAAATGATTAGAAATGCAGCATGATTGCGTATTACATATAGCCGGTAGAGGGCGTTTAACGTCATTCTCCGTAGAGTATAAAACAGGTAACTAAAGCTTGTTTGAGTGTGCCGAATCGCTTACAAAGGAAGAGCTTAGGTAGACATGCCATTACGCCGTTTTCAAAGACAATATGAGCAGCTGTCGCAGTTTGAGAAGGGGTAAATCATCGGCATGATGGAAGCTGTGTGGTCAGCTAGGCGAGTAGATCGTCCATTAGACCGCTCTGGTTGTGTTGTGAGGAGGTTTTGGAACCAGTGGATCCGAGAGGTGTCATTTAAACGAAGACCAGACTCAGGACGCCCTCGATAGAACAGTCGTCGAGAAGACCGCCCCATCATAAGAGATTCACGTGTACAGCCAACTGCTTCATCGGCCGCCATCCAGGCACAGGTAGCACCTTCACTAGGGGCCCCTGTGTCTTCTTGAACCATACGAAGGCGCCTGGCTGAAGGACATTTGGGATCGCGGCGCCCATTACTTGTGCTGTCCTTGACGACCACCCATCAATGTCTCCGTTTGGAGTGGTGCCACGCACGAGGAAACTGGACTGCAGTGGGATGGAACCAGGTCACCTTTAGCGACGAATCTAGATTCACTTGGCCTGCCCAATCCCCAAATTTGTCTCCAGTCGATCATATCTGTGATCATTTGGGATGGCGAGTTGGGCATTCCACGAGTTCAAACGAAATAGAGGCAAGATTACAGCAAATATGGAGTGAAATGTCTCAAGACATCATACAGAGCTTGTATGTCTCAATGCCCGATCGTATCGCATCGTGCTAGAGTGGGTTTAACCGGCTATTAAATCCTCCGTTCTTTTGCCCTTTTCTCTCAAATAAATGATCTTTCTTTGATTTTCTAATCTTTTACTTATATCAAAGTAGTCATTACGTATGTAAAATTTCATTTCATTTTGACGACTCCTTCTGGGTGCGCTAATTTTTTTGTCCATGAGTGTATTTGTGTGTGTGATTTTGTTACTTAATTATTATGAATGAATTTTGTTACTGAACAGTAAATCGGAAACACTCCTTTACAATTTCTATTTAAGTAAACAATTTAATATAATTATTAATAATATACAGGGTGTAACTAAACTCTGCGGCAAAACTTTAAGGGGTGATAGTACACATCAAGACAAACAATACTAAATAGGAAACTTAGGGTCCCTAACATCTTCCGAAGCAGATAGGTGCCATTAAAGTTTAGGGTCCAAAATTTCAAATGATTATAAAAAAACGGAAAAATGGGTCGATTCGTTAGCGGTTTTCGCTAGAATTATTTATTTATTTTTTTTTGTCAGTATTTTCTTGAAAAATAAATTTTAAAGATAAAGCTCAAAAATGTCGATAGAGGGCACTTTTGACTTTGGAGTAACGAACAATTATTTTTTACCGTTATTTTTTGTATCACATTAAATGCTTTCAAAAGCTTAGACTTAAACTTACATTTTGAACTCAAAATCTGATTCGTTCGGGGTGGTTAAGTAGCACAAACAGAATTATGTTCAGGAGGTGAAATTTGAAACTCTCTTCCCTCTGAACAGAGTTCAGTTATTCCCGATTTTGAGAACTCAGGACTTGGATTCGTAGACCAGACTTCAACTACTACCTCCTACACGTAAAATAAATGACAGAGGGATGACAAAATTAAAAAACATTATTCATAATAGACATGAGCAACGTCTCTGCTCAAAATAAAAGAAACAATTTGATGTACGCACGCAGTGCGTATGAATGAAGGTTGAATGAATGATGACACGTAGAAAATGGTACACCCAAGAATCACAAAAACTACTCGAAAGAGCGCCCACCAACAAAGATGCAGGTCTCGCACCGACGGCGGAGGGACTGTCAAACATTAGAAAATATCCCGGGCATCTCCCGGATATCGCCTGCTATCTCGCAACCAGGGTCTCGTCGGAGTAGACGAGGTTTGAGTGAACAAGACTCTTCATATGGCTCCAGAGGAAGAAGTCTAGGCAGGAGAGGTCAGGCGAGCGTGCCGGCCAATTTACCGAACCACCCCGTCCAATCCATCGCCCTGGATGTGCTGTATCCAATGCGCTTCGCACATCTGCACTGAAATGTGCAGGAGTTCCATCATGTTGGAACCACAAACGAGCCTTTATGTTGGCTGGAACACTTTGCAGTAGAACTTTACATCCTTACATACAGTTAGTACCATACAGTTAAATCCTTCTGTACTACACTTTGCATGCAAATCGGGTGATTTGCATAATCAGGTATTTTGCGGGGAGAAATTGCTTATGTCTGTTATGAATAACTTTTTTATTTAATTTTGTCATCCCTCTCTCGTTTACTTTACATTTAATGGGTAGTAGTTGCTGCGTAGTCCACGACCGAGCATCGAAGATCGTGAATAACTGAACTGAGTTCTGTTGAGGAGGTGAAATCAAATTTCACCTCCTGAACACAATTCCGTTTGCGCTACTTAACCACCCCCAACGATTCAAATTTTGAGCTCAAAATTTAAGTTTAAGTCTAAGCATTTGATTTGATACAAAAAATAACATTAAAAAATAGTTTCTCGTTACTCCAAAGTCTAAAGCGCCCTCTATCAACATTTTTTTAGCTTTGTCTTTAAAATTTATTTTTCAAGAAAATACTGACAAAAAGAATAATTTTAGAGAAAACCATTCATGAATCGACCGATTTTTCCGTTTTTTATAATCATTTGAAATTTCGGACCCTAAACTTTAATGGCACCTATCTCCTTCGGAAGACGTTTGTGACCCGAAGTTTCCTATTTACTATTGTTTGTCTTGTTGTGTACTATCCCCCCTTAAAGTTTTGCCGCAGAGTTTAGTTACACCCTGCATAACAAATTTCATAGGGTGCCTTTTTTTATCTCTGCATTTTGTGACATTATCATAGACAAAACACTTCGTGGCTGTTGTAACGATTTTTTTAAGAAAGTCATTTTATCGCCTCATGAAAGAGATCCTCGAGGGAAAAAGCCATTGAAAGATTTATATTGAGTGGTAAAATAATAAGAAAAAATATATTTTTTTAAGTATAACTTTTTCATGACAAACCAAAAAAAATTGTTGATCTATGTTTTACAGTATGAAATAGTCAAACTCCCAATCATCTGGAAACACCCTATTTACTTTGGATATTTTTCGCTTTGAAGACACGAGGCTTAATTAAAAATTTGTTTCGCCTATGTCGCTACTCCACTGTTTTTTGTTATAACTAATTGTTGTAGTAACAAAAAGAAGAAAAAAATATCTCGCAAATAAAAAATCTACGATATCGATAGCAAAGTTGATATATTTGATTGCCTAATTGATAGAATTTCCTGCTAAATTTTTAATATACTGTTCTTAAATAATTGAATTTCTTAGTGCAACGGACCCCGACCGGGACACTCAGAAATGACCACTGGGCCGCAGGTTGAGTGCCACTGGTTTAAAGTGTTTAATTTTTAAATATTTTTAAGCATGTGTCTCATTTAACCCCTTAGCTGCCGAGGAAAAGTTGCGAAATTCACCCCCCCCCCAGTGCCACCGTTTTTCCTTCAGGCGCGCGTTGTTAAGCGGTTTATTGGGGGAAAGAAAAGGCGTGTTTCTTCACCTAAATTGTTTACTTCCACTTTAAAAAGAAAGGAAAGAAAAGAAAAAGATAGAATAGTAAAATGAAAGATTTAATCTCTAGAGTGAAAATATAATACAAAATAAAGTATAACTTATCTGTTCTGTGATATATCCTGAAACATGATTGAATACCTAAACCAGCATCACACTTAGTGCATTTGTACAAAAAGCTCCTATTTCTCATGGTAAACAAAAATGACAGCAAACGAAGAAGAGAAAAGAACATACTCAAACGAAAAAAACATGAAAAACTGCTTAGCTATAAATTTGATCGTTCCTTGATTGTACCCTCTTTCAAATCCTTTTCCTACCTATTCTCCCAAATAAGTAAATTCTTTAGACTGTAAAAAGGCACTGTCATTGCCATTTTATTGTATTCCAAGGCCGTGGGACTAGTTTTAAGCAGAGCAGCACAATACGAAAAGTCCTCATTTGGTAGGACGAGTATACAAGCCCGGGGCACTAAATGCATCAGCTCAGCAGGACGTGCATACACGCCCGTGGCACTTAAGGGGTAAAAATAACAGATTACGACTCAAAACAGTTTTTGACACCAGACCATTTCCTTGTAGGCTGACCGATTACACCTTTAGTGGTGCCTAATATTAATGAAAATGAATTTAATAAAATAAAATTGTTTCAAAGAATAACAAAAATTTTGCTCTTAATTTGGAAGAGATGAACTAATAATTATACCTAACTACTCTTCAGCAAAGAACCAAATAATTTTTGATAAAAACAGCATGAGATCCTAAATTTTTTGCGCCCTAGATATGTGCTTAACGTGCCTAAGCAGAAAAGCGGCCCTGAGAGTAGAAAAATTGTTTTAATAAAATGTTGAAATAGAAGTTCGCAATGGACAGGCTGGAAGACTGATTGAAGTCTTCCTGGGTGGAGAAGGAGAAATTAGATTCGTAAAGATTGAAACTCAAAACGGCAAAGTCAAAACACCTAGAACAAAAATTTCAGTTTTTTAGAAAAATAAATAAATAAATTCTATTGTTATTTCCATTGATTAAAAATTTTATTTAAGGGTATGAAATATATTATTCTCTTTCTCATTTTATAATGACAAACACACACATAAGCATCTTTGCATATATATTATTAGGTTGGTATATTTTCAAGAAAATTAAATATTGTAAAATTGCGTGTTAAATTATGTAACTATTCAACAGTGGGGAGAGTGTTAGCTTATGTAAACGACAGAGAAAATTCGAGGCTTGCAAGCGCCACTCAGAGATGTAAAAGCGCATGCGTCCAAAAGAAAGCGAAATAGCACACTTATGACGGGATCACGCGTCTCTCTTTTCTTTAACATAACCTCTGGGTTCTTTGATGGCCAAGATTAATGGCAGCTCTTTTCCAACCAAAACCCAAGAAGCGAAATGTAAATAAGATAGCTTTTAAAAGAACAGAAGTTTCAGTAAGCAGGATGGCAATTTGATGAATGTTATGTTTGGAGGAGATACAAGCGTGAATTGACAGCCTATCGTAAAGTTACCTGGATACCCAGCCATTACTACAAGGTGCATACCATTGCACGCGCGCCCAGACGTTTCCTTATAGTGATCGAATCTTAGTTTGGATTAAGGTAGGACTGATTATTTGATATTAGGACGTAATATTATTAGAAGTAAGAGTAGGTGGAAAATAATTATAACGTAGAGAAAGTGGTCTAAAATTATGTGATTCGGTTTAACTATCACTGTGTGTTCGTTTATTCTAGATTCTCACTTATTTAAATTTATCTAGATTGTTAGACATTTAAGTTCTATTCTTAATAAAGTCATATTAAGAATTTAAAAAGTCTGTTATTTTAGAAAATCCCACACCTCTAGCTCACGCTAACAATCACACTATCACAATCGGGGGCTATATCACACACTGAGTTATGAGACGTCTTTAAAACATAATTAAATATACAGTTCATTATTTGTAAATAATTATTGAGTTGAAATTTCATAAACTCACTCCTTTTTTTATATTTGCATTAATTTATATATAAATTTTTGAATAACTTTGTAATGCGAAAATACGCTTTCCTTTTCGCATATGAAAAAAATTATTGAATTTAAAATTTAGCTCATAATCTAGATTAAAGTCTAATTTAGGGATTTAATGTGTTCGAAAACTATCGGGGGAAATATTTCAAAAATAGCCCCAACCCAATACATTTCTTTTGGAACTGAGAAAATTTTTTAATCTATATAAAAACCTGAAATTGTGATATTAAAACCAAATTTGTCCTTGACAACTTGAATTACTATATAATATGATAAGATTTTAAATAAGTAGAGGATACTTAAAAAGTAAAATTTTTAAATATAAACCAATATAGTTTATAGAAAAATGTATTAAATAAGACCACCCACACACATATACATGAGAGTCGGGTATTATGGCATAGTCAGTTAAAATGGAATACCGAGGTTTTGGCTCTGTTTGTAGCTTCTGATGCGTGGGAAAACCTTGAACTACTGAAGAAAGACTCTCTTGATGCATTGCAGTGAAAGTTGACCACTTGTTGTCATACTACTCGCTATAGAACAAAGTGTATTTTGAGTTTTCAAAGGTTTTGCTGGTAAGTCTTCAAATATTTTAACCTACTAGCACACATGTGTGACTTGAACGTTTAAGTTAAGCATAATGAACACTATAAGAAATGTAACTTGTGATAGTGTGGTCATTTTTTAGCAGACAATGTTTAGTCCTTCAGTTTAAACTAACATTTTCCTAGATGGTGTGTAGAGTATTATAGAATGCTAGGTATTCCATAATATCCGACGAAAATGTATAGTATTCCATAAAACCCAACAAAATATACTGAATAAAAATAAAATTAAAAAATAAGTTTTGAGTATAATTTGATGTCTAAACAATAGTTATTAACTATAAAAATTGTAACATATTAATATATAGTCATTTAAAACTGAAGTAACTTTTTTAAAAGTTGAATGCATTGGAATCGAAGCAAAACATAATTTTTCTGTTATTTGAAAATTGTTCTATAGTCTAGACCAGGACATAGAACTAAAAGGCTTCGAAAAGTTACTGGTATTTCGCTTGTCAACAGAAATATCTTTATCAGTGAAGATTTTATTGCTCCTGCAGTCCCTGCTCCTAAGTCTCAGGCCAGAGACCACCAAATGATCATGTTCCACATTCGTCTACAAGCTCTGATTCCCCTCAACCGTGTTCTTCCAAAAGCCCTGATACGTCTAAGTCAGTGCTTCTCAAACTTTCAATATTCAATATAAACCCAATTTTCAATCATAATTTTTTTTCATTGTACACCCCCCTTCCGTACAATAACAAAGTATTGAATGTAATAATAATGTGCTTTGGAGCTTAAGCTATAATGCGACCTTAATTATAACCCGTACAAATTATCAAGATAAGAACTGAACTTTGTATATGTTACTTTTAAGTAACAGGGTTACATTATTTTTCCTTTCTAATTTTTAAACTAGAACAGACTGCAAAATAATTTTTAATTAAATTAAATATTTATTTCCTCAATCATCCATTTTTAATTTCTAATCTTCCATCTCCAACATCCTACCATTGTGAAACCGGATTTTCTACAGTGGTTACTTTGAAGACAAAATAAAGATATCAGCTAAATATAGAAAAAGATTTTAGAGTATCAGTATCTAATATTAAACTTTCCTTTGAAAAACCGCTGTGCAAGGTAAGGCCATAGGAGTCACTAGATAATATAAAACTTGTTCTTAATGTAGTTTTGATAAATTAATTATCAAATGCATTGGGCAGTACTGATACATTCATAAGTACTCGTATATTATATCAGTGTAAATGTGTTTTGTATTTTATAATGTCAGAATTTATTCTCTCATGGTTTTGCTTCTTTTCAGTAAATTAATATTTGTTTAAATAATCTTATATTTTCGTCTTTTCGGTATGCTTGCACTCCCCACGGAGGAGGATTATGACGCCCCCTTAGGGGGTGGGCCCAGCAGTTTGAGAAACGCTGGTCTAAGTCAACAAATTTTGTCCTTCCCGTAGAGATATAACCATTACCTCAAAAGAAGCAGAAGTCAAATATACAGACAGGAAAGCTAGATCATCTTTTATAATAAAGTATTCCTCATATAAGAAAACGTTAGAGTATAAATTAAAAGAAAGGACAAGAAGAAGGAACCAGAGGCTCTAAAACAACAACAAAAAAAATTCAAAAATCATTTGTTGAGAATTCACAAACTTAAGTCGAACTTCTAAACCAAAACTTACAAGAAAAGACTCCAGTGTTAGCAGCAATGAATCGTTCTATCCTGATGTATCATTTGTAATAGACATCATGTCATCAGCTAAAGAACCAGAAATATTTAAAATACACAAAATAAATATGCTAAATGTGTATCTACGGTAACGGAAAATTCAAAGATCAACGAGAGGAAATTCGGATTTAATACTTCAGCTGTTTTCTGTGGGCTCACTTTGATTGTACTGGAGCAGAGAAAGATTATATTTGTGATTTTTATAAATAGACTCGTAACAAATTTTTGTGAATAACTTTCCCTCATTCTTAAAAATATAGCTTTTATAGTTAAAAATAGCTCCGTTTTTTTTTATGAAGTCTTAATTAGTTTTCCAATGGTTTAAAACAACTATTCCATATTACCCAACTATTTCATAATACCCTCCATTTATCATTCTTTTTAAATAAATTTTTATTATAACAAAATGAATATTATTTTTTTAACAAGTAATAATTCGTTACAATTGTTTATTGTATACCTCTATGATGATTTTGGAGATTTGTATGTAAAGCCATTAAAGTTATTCATAGAAAGGTAAATAGTATTCCATAATACCCGACTCTGTTCTGTGTATGTATATATATATATATATATATATATACTGCTCAGAAAAAATTGGGAGAGCATATGGAATTACGCAAATATTTCTTCTGATAATTAGCGTAAAAAACAAAAAAAACTGTAGAAAATTTCATATACAAATCAACGTTCATGACGTCAAAACCAGAAAAAAATATATACGTGCAGTAATCGTTATTTCATAGGAGCTGCTGCCTTTCGTTGTCTCAGTAGTGAAAAATTTAACCTTTGGATGTTATTTTGAGAAACGATGATTGGAAAATGTCGTTACAACGTAATCTACCGGAATCAATGACATTATTGCGTATTATCGGGAGGCTGGAATCCGGGCAAACACACACACACATAAAGAACTGTGGCGAACGTTGTTGGAATGGCAAGAAATGTCATTGCAAGACTGTGGAATCAATTTTAAGATACAGGGCTTGTTCGACGTCGTCCGGGACAAGGTGCCGTCAGCCAGGACGTCATGCTACTATAACAAATAATGACTGATATACCCTGTTAAAAAGCTTTTCGAAATAGAACAGCCGACGAAACACAGATTCAAAGACAGTTTCTTTTGGTAACAGGAAGAAGGGTTGTAAGCTAAACAATCCAAAATGAGCTTCATGAGGGTGGTTCGTATGAACGTAGGCCAGTGGTGTGCATTCCGTTGACAGCAAGACACCATGCGACCCGAAGAAAGTGGGCTGCTGGACATCGAGATTAGATGCAAAGGGATTTGTCAAGTGCTATTAACGGACGAGTCTCAATTCAGTTTAGAATGTGACACCAGATGTATTTTGGTATGACGAAAAAGATGCACTCAAAATAACTCTATATTCGTTCTGGAGTGAGTGAGTGAATATTAACGTTGCACTGTTCAGCTACGCGAGGGCTTTTGGCGACGGACCACGTAATTTTGAACCATGGTCAAGTGACGTGGACGACACCTGAGCTGGTAACCCCCTCTCCTAATTACCACACCAACGGGAGGACGTTTCAGCTCTCGACAGATTTAACGTGCATCGCTGCCCTACACGGTGGGTCTTTAGTGGTTTCTTGGCTCGAACTCATGACATGCCGGTCATGATCCGATACCTTGACCACTGGGCTACTGCAGCCTGGAAAGATGACATTACAGACAAGGTGGTTTGATGGTATGGATTGTGTGTGTGAAAACAGCATAGGTCGACGTACTGGCCTACATATCATTCGGAATGGCAATTTGAGTGCACAAAGGTATGCAGATGAAATCCTAAGACACCATATCGTACTTTACGCAGCAACCATTGGGATTCCTTTCTTTAAATGCAGGATAATGCCAGATTTAATACAGGTCGTTTTGTGGAAAACTTACTTGAAGCTGAAACAATACAGCATAACAGGTGGGTAGCATGCTCTCCTGATCTTAATCCGATCGAGCGTGTTTGGGACACACTCTGACGACGTGTTACTGCAAGACCAAAACCTCCTGTTACTGTCCAAGATTTGGAGATCGCACTTCGTCAAGAGTGCAAAAGTATTCCCCAAATTCTCATTGATAACCTCATCGCATCAATGCTAAACATGAATGCGGCAGTCTTATTAGTTTAGAAGAACCACATATCCTATTAACACAATCTGTATACTTTCCAAACAATTAGATTTTTGTCATTGACACGTAACCAAATCACGTTGCCCTGAAGTATCATTTCATGTTCTTTATACCATTCCAAAGAATTAAAGTTTTCATATAATTGTTTTTTGCTTTTTTTCTGTCTTGCGTTTCGTTACACCTGTATTCTCCATTTTAGGCCCATGTATGGCTATCGCGCAACAGTTTCTTCACTTTTTTGCTTGCTCCCCTAATTTTTTTAGCTGTGTATATATGTACACCCACTACCTACCAATAAGCATTTGGACACCCATGCAAATGAGGATATCTGAGGTCCTGATCTACGTCATGCCCTCTGTACTTAAATATCGTGTGGGAAACAGCATTGAAATTAGACGTAAGCAAGATGCCACGAAATTCAGAGCTGTCTGACTTCGAAAAGGGGGTAGTTATCGGATATCATAGAAATAGTCTATGCTTAATAGTCCTAGTCCTTAAGGGACATAATATATCTAGTGAATTAAACATTCCAAATACAGTGACTTTTGTGATTAAAATGTGGACGATGAATGGTGATTGTCCGAATGTGCTTCGACCCGGCAGGTCCACGAGTTGAAGAGTACTGTCCGAAGAAATTCGGAAAAACCGCCTCAAATCGATGACCCACATACTCCAGAAGTTTCAACAAGTATTCAGAAATACTGTTTCGATAAATACCATCCACGAAGAAGCAAATTTACTTAGTTTACATGGTCATACTGCCACTCATAAGCTTTAGATTACAAAATCTATCCACACTGCTCGGTTGAGGTGGTGCAAAACACTTCGAAATTGGACCATAAATAAGTGAAAACAGGTTCTCTAGAGTGATGAATTAAGGTTCAGTCTCTACCAGTCGAAGTACAGAGTCTGGATTTGGTGAATGCCTGGCGAACTCCTTTTTCCAGAATGCAATGTGCCTACAATAAAGTTTGGTGGGGTTGGAATTATGGTCTGCGTATGTTTCTCGTGCTATGGACTGGGACTCAACGCCGACTCTTACTCCACTTTTCTAGACAAAAACGTACTTCCTACTCTGTGGCAACTTTACGGGTTGGATCGTTGCTACTTCCAGGATAACAACACCACTTGTCACGTTGCGAGGTCCACCATGTATTGATATGA
>BMAV01022366.1:0-32141 GCA_019973955.1 Trichonephila inaurata madagascariensis
TTAAAAAAAATTAAAATTTTGAACATATTTTTTAAAAAAAATATCAAGGTTATCTAAGTGAAAAATACAACTTTGAACTGCAATTAAAAGCAAAAGAGTACAATTAAAATTATAAAGAGGAAAATTCAGTAAGTGTTATAAGCAGGGTTTTGAACTGTAATTTTTTTCGGTCCGGTTCAACTAAAAAAATATATATCGATTCAACTACGGTTTTCGATTCAGTTCCGAATAAATAATTTTATTTTATATGTTTCTTATTTTCACTAAAAGTATAATTTAAACATAAAAAAAGAAGTAATTCTATCAAAATTTAGAAGATTTTATTTTTTTTAACTGTACACTATATGAATAGTAGAATATATAGCAGAATATATATATATAGCAGAAAACGACGAGCACTGGTATTGTTAACCACAAACAAAATAGACTTTGGAAACCAGGTTTATGATTCTGGTTTGTCTTTTTAAACAGTCTATACAAACATATCCGTGGACGGTCAGATGCTGACATGCTAAAAATATAACTCAGACTGATATTTTTCAATTCCTACTATTAGCTCGCCCTCTCTATATATTTATTTATTTATTTATCTTGGTGGAATTTTCAATCGTTAATAAAATGCATTTTAAAGTGCTCAATTGAGCAGAAATTTTATGTACATGATTATTTTTGATGACAATACAGTAATTTACTAATAATTAATAAAAATTAATTGATTAAAACTAATTATTCAAAGAATTGACAAATACAGCCATGTTGGCATCATTTTTGGCGACTTATGTCAAAACTTGAAAAGGTTTTTTCCTCACGTTTTAAAGCATTCAGTTGAACTGAAATTTTCTATACACGATTGTTTTGGATGACAATACGATATTTTAATTGTAATTAATTAAAATTAATTGACTGAAACTAGTTATTTAAAGAATTACAGATACAGCCACGTTATGATACTTTAATGATAATTAATAACAACTAATTGCCACTTAATATTGTGATTCTGTCATATGTATGTACATATTTATGTTAATTATAACTATTAAATAAAAAGTAGCTATAAAATAAAATTTTTCTTTATTGATCTAAGTAGGAATTGAGACTTAAAAAAATTTTTTTTATATTACTTGTTCTGAAAAAGTTATCTATACTAGTTCATTCAACTGAATTAAATCTGCCCTCTACAAGTAGTTTTACGTGAAACTGAAACAGAAGAGTACTAGTAAACATCAAAACAGGAAATCGAGAAGCAATGTAGATGTAAAGATGATAACTATATAATTGATGCAAAGCTTCTCAAAATCTCTGTATTTGACTCAATTTTCAATCAAATTTCATCGCTCTCCCCATAAATGGCAATGCATAAAATGCTATTGACGTAATGTATTTTGACGCTAAAACTGCAATAAAACTTAATCCAAAGCGCGCAACTTCCTGTGATGAATTAGTTCAAAATCACTTTCGTCACTTGAACATACAACTTCAATTTATAAATTGTTTGTCACCATAAAGTAAGTGATAATTTTTTTGTGATTACGATCGATTGGTCAGTCGCTTGTGAACTTCAAGATAACCAGATATGCATGATAAAGTTTTTTTTTGAAATTCCAAAGTCCTTCCGGAATTGATATCTGTTTTAAGAAAATGCTTTTCCAATTTTTTGGAAAACTCTATCCCTGCATATATTTTATCCACTCTCAAAGAATCTGGTTCTCCTTGATCGTCTTCATTATCAAATTATCGATAATGTCACTGCCATTGACAGTTTTGTCTTCAATCAAGCGCGTGCTGCTAGTGCTTTGAGAGAAAGCATTGTCATTTCGAGACGTGCATTTTCGAGAGACTGTTTATAGCCAATAAATATTACTGATGTTTACTGATGCTTTTGGAGAATGAGGTATATGGATTGCGCCAGCCATTCTCAGCACTCTATCTGGAAATGAGAATCGTTGTGTTGAAAGCTTGGCTAGGAGACTGGAGGCGTGGCTTCAACCAATAAACATAGCGTCTTGTAATGTATATATGTAATTTGATAGAAAACATTACCGTGTGCCAAAGTCGTAGAAATTCATATACCGCATAAAAAAAAAGATCGTACAAAAATAAAAACGCACAAAAGAAATTGCTCAAAAATAAAATCACCAAAAAAAGGACTGCACAAAAACAAGTTCTACTATATTTGTAATTGATTATTTCTTTTGTATATTTTAGTATTTGCAAATTATATTTTATAAACATCATACAAAGCAATGTCAAAAGAAATACGCAAACCTTTATAACCTTGAATAGCTCCCAGTGGGTGCTGGGAAACCCATTTCTCACCAAAAAAGGGTCTTAGAAATCAAATTAATTTTAGGTAATAAGCTATATGAATATATTTTTATAAATCAATCTCAATCCCAAAGACATATTTGCAAATAATGAAAAAAATTGCTTTATAAAAGGTTAAAGCTTTTTATACTCTAAAGCAGGGGTGTCCAACACGCGGCCCGCGGGCCGCATGTGGCCCGCCAGTACATAAGTTGCGGCCCGCCGACTCTTTTTAAAAAAAATTTTAAATATCAGGTTTTTAAAGGTTTTTCATTTTGAAATTTTTTTGAGGGGAAATTTATCTATATATATAAATCTACAATGTATTTGCTTGTTACCTGCTATTATTTTAAAATAAATCCTTTTTGATAATAGAAATGTTCTTTACTCTATGGATGGTACATGATTCTCAGTGTGTGCGATTTTCATTTCTCCTCCTTCTTTTCTGTTTGGAGTGCCCAAAAAGTAAGAGGTAGTCAGAGATGTTTTTTAAAAATTAAAGTATTTAGGACGGTTAAGATAAAGGGCAATGTGTGTGTATATATTTAATCGTTTGCGAATGACAGCACAATCAAATTTCAACAATGAGTAACGAAAGATCAATTCAAAAGGAACACCGTAATTTTCAAGAAAATGGCAACTGTAATATTTTAAACATTATTGGATCATTGCATTACTATATTATATAAACATTATTATATTATCTATGTCTGGGAATACATGAAAAATAATGAAAACAATAATAATAATAACTCATTTTGTTTTAAATTTTCACTCCAATAAATGTTTTTTTTTGTTTCCAAATCTGATATAAAGGAACATATTTTTATGTGTGGCCCGCGAGATTATAATTTTTTTCCGAAGTGGCCCGCAAGGTCATTTGTGTTGGACACCCCTGCTAAAAAGCATAGAATTCTTCCTAATTTTGAGTCAACCATCAAACAGCAAGGTCAATGCTTTAGATACATTTTACAATTTTAGCGGCATTCTCAAATTCTACTCAGTGTTTGATAGTTAACAATTAAATATATAAATAACCATATAACATAATATCCTTATATACTGTATCTTATAAGTAGAAACAAATTTTAATTTTCTTACTGAAATCACTCTTTTTCTGCAAATGGGCTGCATTTCGGCAAGCCTTGGCAGACCTTTGCAGACACGACAAATCCACCAAGTGTGTGAAGAGCCATTTCATTGAGTGCACTACCTAGTGGCGGCTATCGCTACAAAATTTTTGACTCGTGAATTTATTCAATTCAAGCTTTCGCGTCGGATGCTAAATATTGCAGTGATTTAATTTTGCCAAGAGTACCTGAGAGTGAGGTCGCAGTATAAGGCAGCACGAGGGCTATTGGCCACGGACTTCATAGTTTTGAACCATAGTCAAATGACGAAGATGACACTTAAACTGGCACCTCTCTTCTAACTCCCACACCAACCACAGGACGGTTGAGCCTCAACAGATTTAACATGTAGCAGCACTCTTTACACAGTGGGTCTTCAAAAGTACTAGACTCGAATTCAGAACATGCTAGTTACAAGTCCATGACCTTAACCACTAAGCTATCACAACCCCTCGATTGAAACTCCGATCTTTGGAACTCAAGGGATCTTTTACATGCTTCCTGGCTCTCCAGCCAGGATCGAACCCACAACTTTCCACTTACGAGGAGTGCTCGCTACCTTTAAGCTATAAAACCAATAGTTACTGAAATCAAGGGACAAAAAGAGAAATGTTTATTTTAACACAAAAATTTATAAATCAAAATAATACAGAAATGTGAACTTTTAAAGGGAGACGGTCAAGTTTAAGATCATGATTCTCAGGAACACGATTCTTAAAGCTTGATCGAGTTTTAATTTAGAATATATTTTCGAACAGAGTATACGACAGACATAAATAAAATCACTGCTTGTGGATTCTTACACACAATAAATTTGATAAATATAGGGCTTCGAACATTATTTAGGTCAATGAACAACAGACACAGAAAATGTATCAGCAAAGAAATGAGCGTTTATTCATCCAGTACTTGTAATCCAGTGAATAATGATGTTGTCCTGCGATAGATTCGGCACACAAAGGACCCCAAATCCTGAAAAGGATCAAGAGGCGTTATATTTCGTTCCCGACAACAAAAGAAAATAGATCGAACGGCACAGTTCTTATTTAAAAGGAAAAGGATAATATAGCTTTAGATTTTCTAAAGCAAAATGCTCTGCTAATCCGAAGATTTACAAAAAAAAAAAAAATTTCTTCAATTACTGAAACCTTGAGAAAAGGAATTGTTTTAATATCCTTATAAAAAGTATTCTCATTAACTAAGAAAGATATGACAAGGTTTGCTTTTATGGTTAAAAATTACAGAAATAATTTGTGAAATACTTCTGCCTCTGCAGTGGAATTAAAAAGGAGTCATTTTTCTCTGTATTATCCCGTTTCAGTTCATTATAAATACTATCCAAAAAGATACGGATTGAATTTAGTGTATTTAAGTTCCTTCTAACCAAACAAAATTGAATTTTTGATAGGTTAATTTAGAGCCTTCAATTATTTTTCTTAGGCTTAATTGTTAATACAACAAATAAATATTACAAAGCTCAAATTATTCGTAGAAATGGAAATAATTTATTTCTAATTATAGATACCTTAATTTCTGTTTTATCGACTTTTCGAAGTGTTCTATCTTTGGCCGTATTAACACAGAAAATAAGGGTTAAATTAATTAAAATATTAATATTTTGAACCTTATGTTTGATGTTTTCAGAGTATATTTTACCGCCTAAATAAAGACTATGCAGCGAAGCAACATTCAAGAGTCAGAGCTTGACTGCGACTATGCATTTCATTTTCCTCGTGCAATACTGCGATTTATGTTTGCGTGAACTTCCAATTCTTGTATTGTAGCTTAATACGATACAATATATTTAGAGAGTTTTAGAATAATTGTCAATTTGCTCCGAACGAGCCGATTTGCTAATTACGTGGATCTTTCCAACAACTGGAAGTCATTCAACCCGGTAACTTTTACATAGCAAAGATAAAATAAGATAATATTTCAAGGCTGTTTTTAATTAGTTTAAAAAAAAATCTTGTAACACTTTTTAGGGTTCTTTTTTTCTAGTCGTTTTACGTTAAAATATTTTTCGGATCGAGGATAGTTTATAAAAACAAATTCATTTAACTCATTACCTAAAATTAATTTTTAAAATAAATTTTTTTGGAGGTTACTCTTTAAGAATCGATTTGCATATAAAGCCCCCGGTATTGAAATTTTATGAGCAATTGAAATTTGTACAAACGTTAACAAAAACGCATTACAACTTTTTCGTCGTTTTTAAAATTACGATCCTTCTTTTCTTGCCGAAATCAGACAAAAATAATTACAGAATCGGAAAGATCATTTATTATGCCACGATATGGTATAATTTTTTCACAACATAATGATATTTTGCCTTTCTTACGAATTTTTTTTAAAATGAGTCAATATCGTTGCGTTTTTATGAAAAGCATTTTTCAATCGTTCTGTGAATTTCTTATAATTGTAATGAATTGACACTCTGTACTAAGAAAGTTCATACTTTGGTCTCTTAGAATCAGTGATTTAACATATAAAATGCCCCAAACTTTTTTTTTATGATTTTTCACAAAGTACTCAAAATTTTAATTAAACGCTTAATAATTTCGTCATTTATAAAAATAACCACACGAAACTATTTTCCGGGAAGCGTATTTTCCATCAGCCACTGGGAGCTATTTAAAGGTAGAACATCTTATGTTCTGCGTTTCTTCTTATATCTCATTACATGATATTTTTAAAATATAATTCGAAAGTACTAAAATGTACAAAAAGGGAAATTTTAAATATATTTTTATTAAATGTTTAATTTATACATTTATCTCCTAGGGAAAATTTAGAAAAAAGGGGCTGCCCCCCAGTGAGGATTGCAAGCTGTTCAAATGTATCTTGTTATTATGTACCTTAGTAGAGTACAAACGGTAACGTCTATATATATATATATATTTTGAGTTAAAATATAGTCACCAACTTGAATCAATCGTACGGTCATCTGGAACAGTTTTCTTGTTGTTCAAGAAAGTTACATGAAAATCCAAATATACGAAGTAGGATTCAAAAGTTCTTGGTCTGAGCCTACAACGTGGTAAATCTTTGCAATAGAGCGACTAATATAACATTTCTGTGATATTGCATTATTCCCCTTTTCTAAAATGTTTGTTCCAAATCACAGGGTCGGTGGTTCGCCTAGGTGTTGTATTTTGTAGGTGGATGTATTTAGCCGCGTCAGTGATTGAAAGAAATTGCGTTTATTCAGCGAATAATGGATATTAATTTTTGTGTTCCTTTTGGAAAAAGTGCCGCGGAGACTTTTGAAATTTTGAAGCAGGTGTAAGGCTGTAATACATTATCGCGAACGCAAGCTTTTAAGAGTCATCGACATATCAGAGAAGGCGAAGAAAGTGTAGAAGACGACAAATGCTCTAGACATCCACAGACTTTCCGCATCCCTGAACACATCGAAAAGATTTCAGTTGAGGTACGAAAGAACAGGCTTCAAACAATAGCAGAATCAGTAGGAATATCCTCTGCCACACGTCACTGAATACTGACTAAGGATCTTAATATGCATAGGATGTGTCAACATATCATTCTCCGCGCATATTAAACGAAGATCAATCTGCAGATGAAGTTAAAAGTGCATCGCAGACTAAACAAAAGGACAGGGCTGAAAATAAATTCCAGAAATGTTTTGATGGTCTTTACAAGCCATGGTAAAAGTTTGTTGTTGCTCAAGAGTCTTATTTCGAAAGAGGATTTGTTTCAGCAGCCTAATTGGCAATATTTTTTAAGTTATAAACTCAGTCAGGGAACTTTTGAATCCTACAACGAAAGTCGTCGTGCTAGCAGCACAAATCATAGGAGGGAAAGGAATTATTATTAAGAAATTATTATTAAAAATTAATTAAGTTGGTGGAAAGTGTACTTATCCCGTCCTTATAAAGAGTTAAATGTAATAAAATCCTGATAGCAACGAATTTATTATTTCTCAATTTCTAAAAATGTTATGCGAAAGGGAAAAAATTAAAAAGTGATTATATCCAAAGTTGATTTAAAAAGTATCTGGAACCTTTTGATCAAAAAGAAGGAATAAAGAAATAAAATAAATATAAAGTGGATGTGGAAAAAATTTCGATGAATATCTGAGCAAAAAAGGAATTCCCCAAACTGAAATTTTGTATCAATTTAGTTCATTAACATAACACTTCTGTGTTTAAAGAAAGCTGTAGATTTTTACCATAGTGTCTTAAGTAAAAATGTCTAAAAGAAAAAAAAGAAAACTGTTTTAAAATAAAACAAAAAGAACTAATGTTATCAAGATAAATTTTTTAAAGAAAAAATTGAAAAACTCTTATTTTACTGAATATTTCTGAAATTTATAAGTAAAATATTCCAAGAAGAAAAAAAAGGCTTACTTTCCGAATTAGATACCTCTTGAATACGATCTAAGAGCACTTGAAGCCTTCTTAACGATTAAAGTTCTAGAAAAAATTAATTTTAATGATACTTCAAGTAGCGAGTCAACAATTCATCATGGAGAAAATACAAGAAAAAAATAAAAAAAAATAATGTGACAAAAAAAAACTTGCAGTTTAAATCCATTATCAGTTCAATGAGCAATATTTTATTTTAAGTAAAAGTAACGTATATGCTCTTTTTCTTGCGTCTCAAGAAAAAAATTAATGTTTCGGTTTTCAGCTTTAATTAATAAAACATCCATTAATGGAATAGAAACAAAAAAAGAATTTGCTACTTTTTCCTTCGAAGAAATAAGAATGAATCTTTTTCGTTATCTTCCTATTGACAATTAAAGAACAATTAGCTATCATTATTTTAAAACCCTCTTCCTTTCAACTTAAGTCGTTATAGCATTTCATTTAGTTTGTGAAACTATCTAAATCATAGGTTCCCAAACTTTTTTGTCTCATAGACCCTTTGCCATGTTTTTCGTCTTTGGGTAGACCCCTGATTACCTAATATTAAATTTTTGCACATTTTAATTTAAATGTCTTTTTGGCAGCTGATATAGAGCTACTTACTTTAAAAGTTTTAATTTTTAACTATAGTTAAATATAGTGTTTAAAACTTATGAATCACATGTGTTAATATCAATTTAAAATTTCAATTTAATAATACATAAAATAACTGACCAGAAAAGAAAAATGTTTTTAGGGAAGGGATTAATTTAACACTTCAATAACAAGTTTTTAACATTTGGCATCAATCTTGTCAAGTTTAACGCTACATTTCTTCAATTAATGTCTAATCTCTCTCTTTCTCTTTGAGCTTGTCAACCGTGATGAAACTTTTGCTCACCAGAAAAAAACAATTAAAAAGAGAGAGAGAGAGATTTCTCTCGATATTCCATAATTCAAGGTAAATAACAAAAATAATATATAGGGAACAGGACAATTTATCGGTAAAATTGCTGACATCCGTTTCTAAACTTTAAGATCTTCATTAGTGCCTATTCCGATTGTATGACATTTATTTTTTTCAATGTGACCGTATGATTTCTTAATCTACTGTGGTATTACCATAGTCTAAGCATTCTCGGACACACAAACCTGGTTTTAAAATATGAATAGAGGGCATTTAAATGTTGAACATAGGTCAAAACATCATCTTCCTGGCTCTTCCTTCTGTGACAAAGTTAGAAACTGGGAAAATTCGCGATATCCAATATTATACTGCTTTAGCTTTATTCTGGAAAGAAAATCTGAAATGTTGGTCTTTGTCTTAATAAAATTTATGCAGTCACCTTGTAACTGTGCAAATTAATATCATTAAGTTTTGTAAATAAATCTGTAAATTAGATAAAATCTGGTTTCCCCTTGATTAAATTTTCTTTTAAAATTAAAGTCACAATCTGATTAAAGACGAGCTACTATCGTAGACCCTCATCTACACCTCATAGACCCCTTAATTATTTTTTCATTGACGTGAACCCCTTGCGAGTTGTCATAGGCCCCTGGGAATCCATATAGACCACTTTGGGAATCACTGATCTAAATCTATCTAAATAATATCGTGTAGGCGAAAATGTTTCAAAATTTATGTCCAAAACAAATAACAATAATCTACAAATTTTGCTCAAAATGAGAGGAAAGGGGAATAAAAATTGCAAAATTTTTCACAACGTCGCGATGCAGTACTGCAAATGTAGTACGATGCGCCACAGCCGTACGCCAAAAAAGGCGGTCTTCCCTCTCAGTAATGCCACGTGGCCGCTTTGTTATACTTGTTGTGTCAATACTAAGACGGTCAGTGCTGATTGTGGATGGTGCTAGAGTTGTCATCCAGTGATATCCCATACGTGCTCAATTGGAGACATATTATGGTGATCTCACAAGTCATGGTAAGATATCAGCACTCTATAAAGCCCTTTGCGTTACAACTAGAGATTGTAATATCGGACCAAAAGTTCAATACCGGTATTCGGTATTTTTGAGATCTTAATACCGGCATACCGGTTTTAATACTGGTAGTAGAAATTTTAGAAAAAGACAGAAAACATGGGTGTTTCATTGTTTTATATTTGGCAGTTTTATTAGAGAGAGTAAATATCACAAAATAATTTGTAACTTATAAATTATAACAATATATAAAGAAACACAAAAAAAAGTAAAAATGAACATTTTATTTCTTTAAGTCACAAAAAGTGTAAATATCACTATTCAGTCTGTGGTACTATTACATATTTTTTAAATGTGATCTCTGAAAACATAATACATCCGTTGTACAGTATGGTATGCAAGTATAGTCCAAATAACAAACTTACCAATTTAAAAAAATATGGCAATATTACGCACTTTCTTTAAAACTACAACCTTGTTTTCACAGATACGAATATCAGACTACGAATCCTGCGCGTGTGCAGTATCGCTCTGATCAGTAATAGGATAGTTTTGGCCTACCTCCTTGGATGATACACATATTTTATCACTTCTCTTTATTGTACGATGGAACTTTATACTCACATTCTAATTAGTTTCGCCCGTTAGGGGGACATAAAAACAAAAATGTATACTATTTTGCTATATTGGCGACCCCTGAACATATAGTGGAGACAATTTAAATAGCTTCTAGTAAACACCGAAAAAACAGTATTTAAACTTGTGAATACCGGTATTACAAAATTGTACAAATGGCTCAAAATATCGGTATTCAATATCCCGGTATACCGGTATTGCAATCCCTAGTTACCCTAGCTGTGTGAGGGCGAGCGTTATCCTGTTGGAAAACTCCTCCCTTGAATGCTGCTCATGAATGGCAATACTATGTTGAATTACCACATTGAAATACAAATTTGCAGTCAGTGTGTTTGGGATAACCATGAGAGTGTTCCTGTTGTTATAGAAATGTTCCATACTATGACCCAGGGGTGGTAGATTTGGGGCCCCAAAAAGTATGTGAACAAGATATAGTTATCTGAACGGGCCATCACTGGCACCAAGGCAGAACCTGATTTCATCAGAAAATACAACAAATCTCCAATCCATCCTCCAATGAGCTTTGTCTTGATACCACTGGCGTCACAAATGGCAATGACATGGAGTAAGAGGAATACACGCTTTTTAATGATGGGGTTCCGGTTGCGACGTCACCTTCCCTGTTGTGAGTTAAAATCTTGATTCCGGCCAGGTTTGTTGTTGTAGAGGGAATCGGTTGGCAAAACATTGCACCAATCGGGTTTTTTTGAAGCCGGTATTTAAGAAGGATGTATTTAAACAAAAAGCTCTTGACTAGCTCTTTTAAGTTAACGGGGGGCTGCGGTTTTTTAAAATATAATTTAAAATCTGACTTTACTTCTGGTACTATTGTGCCGTTATGGTATTTTCCCGAAATTTCGATTTTTTTTGGGGTGATAATTTATTTGATGGATCAATTTTATTTAGATTATTTAAAATTATTTTTTTATAAAATTCTAAGGTTTTAAAAAAACCTGAAAATCAAACAGTTCATACTGAATGACACCCCCACACAATACCAGATCGCACCGATTTACAACACACCCAAGGGGCCTAGTTCGAACTATTATTAAGTAACCGGGGTTTTTTTTTAACAGTTCACTGTGTCACTGTGGACAACGAGTTCCTTTTTACAGACGGAGTACGATGGGTTTTAAGCGTACACCGAATACGGTGGTCTTCCCCCAGTAATGGGTTTTTCGCCAAAACCAGGTCTTTTTGAGGCAGTTTATCCCTGAACGCTGTCCCAACCTGCACGTGGATATTTCCGCCAAGTCTTTCTACAATATCACGGAAAGAAAATATACCTTCTCGTATCCCAATTTCACAACCTCATTCAAACAGTGAGTTGTTAATAATGGCTTCTTCGTCATCTTAAAGGCATTCTTGACTAACATCCACTCAATACGTCAAATTTCACAGACAAATAACGCTCACGAATTTAACAACACCTATTTCAAGCAACCTTGATTTGCAAGTTCTGAGTAGCGCTACTAGTGCCACACTTAAGCGCGTAAAATTTGAATTGATTTCCTTTTTAAGATGTATAAACACGAATACCAAATTTCATTTATCTAACACAAGTCTTAGTGTAAGGATTTTTTTTCCATCAGTAGTAGTTAAATTATGTATTCATGATGAGAGAGAGAGAGATTTTGGAAATTCTTATCAAAATCCAGTAAAATTATAATTAGAAACATAAATGATATTCTATTATGGGTCTCAGGGGTGTTAACTTTCTCTCTAGAGGGTTGAAAATATAAACAATATTCAAATATATATAACTCTTTCAAATTAAAATTAAATAATTCGAATCTTTTACAAATTATTTATAAAAGAATGAGGCTCCAGAAAGGAATAAAATGTTTAAAATATAATCAATAATTTTAAAAATTATAAGCATACGAAAGTAATAAACATTTCTATAAGAAATATTAAGTTTTACGTTACGCACATGCTATTTTCTAAAATAGTGCCTTAACTACTAGCTATAAGTTAATTTATAAAGTTAACATTATTACACTGTAGTAATTTTATAATAGTAAAATAATAAATTATATTTTTTAAAAATAAAAAAAAAATACACTTTCAAAAATTTTTTAAAAAATTCCAATATTTTGAAATACACAAAGGATATATTATTCATAAATAATATAGGATTTAAAGAGTATGATACATTTTATAATTCTATAAAGTTTTATACATCAGAGGCTACTATTTTAGACAATAGCTTGCGCAACGCAAAAATTATTTAATATTTATTACATATTTTCATATGCTTATAATTTTTAAAATAATGATTATATTTCAAAAATTTTGTACTTTTTGGAAGCTATAATCCTTTGTAAATAATGTGCAAAAGATTCGAATTATTTAATTTAAATTTAAAAGAATTATACCTGTTTGAAAATTGTTCATATTTTCACCCCTCGAGACGAAGTTAACACCCCTGAGACCTTTTATACTCTTATCTAAAACGTCTCAAGGCAAATAGATTCATTTTTTATCTGAAACTCGTTTTTAATGCTCCGTGGCAGCTATTCGGCAAAAAAGGAAACAGTTCGATAGCAATTAAGACCAATCTTTTCGAAGGCCTATTACTAATGGAGTAATGGAGACTAATCTTTTTCTCCCTTCTCTCTGCGTAAGAAATCAATAATTCATCAAAGCAGTAAATGGCCGACATCATTGCCTCTACTTATAATATAAGAAAGGAAACACGACTATTATCGCGATAACGTAATATCTTACTAGGAAGAAATTAGTCAATAAGTTGTTGCTTCATTTACAACAGTACGATGCCTTTTCCTTATATATAATGTTTCTTCACTAGTTCAATGCGCATGATTTTCACCAAAAATTCACACCAAAATTAGATGACAGGGACTTGAGATAAGAATTTTATTCGAGCGTTTCTTCTCTCTCTCACTATATTTACACACCTCTATACACACTAGCGCCCTCTCGCGACAAATATTCACTTATTATTTTGGGCGTCACAAGAATTGTTTTCACAACACTAAACATATACAATTTCATTTTCAATTAATTTTTTTTTTATTGTAAATCCATTTATTTTCAAATACTTGCGTTTTTTAAATATAATCGTAAAAAAAAAATCATTTAAAATAGAGAATCTTATTAGTACTTATTTGTATCGAAACTTTCTAATTGTAAAAATGTATATTCAGATTTGTTCTTATTATAAGTACTGTGTAGTTTCCATATTTAAAAGTATAGTTTTAAAATATTTCCAGAAAGAGTAAATCTACAAAATATATTTAACTTTTATCTAGATAATGGATCAAAGCCTACAGCTCTTCGCATTTACTTATAGTTGATATAAAATAATTCCAAATTTAAGAAATTTCCTTCATTATTCCATACTTTAATCACTTGGGACAAAGATGTGGGGTGCATTATGAGCAAAAAAGAATATGCTATTGCTGAAGAACTTGAATTGAAAGTAATTTTGATTGTCATGAAGACGACTGGCATCGTCTGCATGACAACACATCAGCACATCGTTCCCACACACACAATTGGTAGAAGATTTCCTCGCCAAAACTCGCGTTAAGGTATTTCCACATCCCCACTATTCAACAGACTTAGTCCTTTTGGGGCGTTAGAGAAATAGGATGAAGGTAAATTTTTCCAATGCGCGCACACACCGTCACGGATGTGACGCACACCATCACGGATGCGAAAATCCTTTGTCTAGAAAAATACAGAACGGGACAAATCATTCCCGCCTTCAAAATTCTCAGAAAAAAAATATTTCTCTTTACTTCCCTAAAGAAGAGGACACCCGGGTTTGAACCGGAGACCTCTCGATCTGCAGCTGAATGCTCTACCACTGAGCTATACACCCCGTGTAAAAGAACCTTTGATTTGTGTTCCGTAGGAACGTATATGAAAATGCTTTGTCTAGAAATATACAGAACGGGACAGATCACACACATTGCCGGCTTCAAAATCCTCAAAAAATTCTCTTCACTTCCCTGAAGGAGAAGACTCCCGGGTTTAAAACGGGGACCACTCGATCTGCAGTCGAATGCTCTACCACTGAGCTATACCCCGCGTCAACGAACCTTTGCTTTGCGTTCCGTAGGAACAGATACGAAAATGCTTTGTCTAGAAATATGCAGAAAGGGACTGATCATTCCCGCCTTCGACGACCCCCTCCCCATATTATTGATACTATTGTCCCTTTGTGAGGGTGTTTAAATTTATTTAAATCTTGATTATCTCAGGTTTGTCTGGTCCGATTGACTGAAGGTTAAGATCGTTCAAATCTGCTCGTGACCGCCTTTCGTCCTTGGCCCAGCTTGCCCTGCTAAAGATTTTTAGAAAGATTTTAATCTTGTTACGCCAAAGAAGTATAACTTCTTACGTGCGTACATAAGTACAAACACACTTTTTTTTTTGTATTGCACATATTTGAATTTTGTTTTTGTATTGAATTGAATATTAAACTTTCTTTAAAATGATACATACAACTTTGTATTTTGTGAAACGTAACATCTTCCATAAGCATTCAAATTTAGTAAATCCGGAAAATTTTCAAAATTGTCCATAATTTTAGTCATTATTGATACAAGAATTATGCATTTTCCTATAAGTCAAAATACGCCTGTTAAATGAACAAAAAATATTATCGTCCGAAAAATAAGGTTACACAAAAAGCGTATTATGTATAAAAATAAAAAAAGTTCATACTCAAAGTGACATAATAGTTACATAATAGATGTAATCACACGTGTTACTATCCAATCAGTTATCCATTATTATCCAGTTATTAAATTTGAAGCATCTGGTTTTTACAAGTAAAAGACTAATGTCATCTTCGCAATCAATGTAAGCCACGTGATTTCACTTATGACGTGAAAGTCATAAATTTAGCCCATTAGAGAAAAAAAAAATATTCAATCACCTGTAATAAAACTATTTTGGTACACATTTTCCAAAATGATGATTCACATGTAGACGAGTATTTAATTCCTTTTATATGACTCATTTGTTATATAAGTCAGCTTAAGATTTCTCGAATTAAGATTTCCTTGTTCATATGTTAAAATGAAGGAAAATATCGTTTGGCGTAAAAAAAGTGTATTGTTTCCTGTTTTGTGTGACTCATTAGTAAAACTTAATTGTATTATAGGTTCTTTTTTTCTTTTCCATCGAATTTTTAATAATTTTTATTGAAAATTTCTTTATTAAAGCGTTGTTACAAAATTGCATAATTTAAGAACATTCTTATTTGTTATTTATACCTCATTTCTGTTCTCAGTATTTCTGAATGATTCTTGGTGATTTTAATCATTTTAACTGTTTTTCAAATGCATACTTTTTAAATTTTTTAATATTGTAATTATTTGTTTTCAATATCCTTCAAAGTCTTTACTTATCCTTTTAATACAAGCTCTCTTTAAATAATTCTTCCTTTAGATTTTTTAATTAATAACATCTAAAATATATTTTTTACTAAAAAATTCAGATTTCTTTATTATCCTGCCGTTTTTAATGTCTCGAAGATTGTTTTAAATATTTATTTTTTTATATCTTCTCTCTAACGCTTTTTAATATTTAAATTCCATAGAATTCAATAGATTGTTATTGTATGGAAAGTGGAAGAGGTGGTGCGATGAAAATTATGATTGAATATTGGGTCACAAAGCTTGGGAAGTTTGAAAAGCACTGGTGTAAGCGGATTTCCCAATTTAGTAGGAACTATTCAAATTTTACTCAGGTTTCCAGTTTGAAGCACTTAGCTGTAAAAATATGTACAACAGTTTGTGTGATCTATGTATAACAGAAGAAATTTCAAAGTTCTACTGGAAGAGTGGCATGTGTGAATAAAATAGTTTGCCCAATTTTCCGAGATAAAAAAGCTAATGTCTTCCTTTATCAGTTCACAACTGAGTATGATCTAGTTTGTTGCAACGGATTCAATAACACTCAATCAAAAACAAAATGCAAAAACGAAAGAAATTGAATTTTCACATCTACTTCACAGAACAAAAAAGCACCGCGTGCTATTTACCTTCAGGTTTAATTATCCACTGAAACTTTTGAAGACTTAGTAAACTTAAGGTATCCGACTACGTTCGGAACCGTGATTTACAAAAGCTACATAAATGATATTTCTCACATATTTAGTGTCACTTAGATTGGAATACGTGTAAAATTACTTTTAATGACACTTTGACAAAAAAATTTATTTAAATACAATATTTTGGCGTAAAAAATTAACTTCAGAATAACCTTTTTCAAAATGTTCTCCTTTGTGAAAATGCTTCTATTATAATAATATTTTGCCTGTGTATAACCTTGCCATGTAGGACTCTGTACAGAGGCTCAACTAGAATTTTTGAAATATATCTTAGAAGTGGTTTCTATCAATATTTTTACGTGACAATAGAGGGGAGAAATTTTAAAAAAAACGCCAATAATTATTTTCAATGGGTTGTAACTCTGAAAAATAATGTGAATTTTCAAAAATCATAATTGAGCCTCTGTACAGAGATTTGAGCTTACATACAGGCAAAATATTATTATAATAGAAGCATTTTTCAAAAAAGGAGCATTTTGAAAAGTTTATTCTAATTTAAATTTTTTTCCCAAAAATATTTATTTAAAAAAATTTTTTTTTGTCAAAAATGTCCAAAATAATTTTATACATGTATTCTAATCAAAGTAATTATCATAAAAATATCCATTTATTCGCTTTTTTAAAATCACGGTACCGAACGTAGCCGGATACCTTAAAGGGTTTTCCACGAACTAGGTTTGAATTTAACTTTTAACAGTTTAAACGAATATCTCGGTTGGAATAAAAGAACGAAAAATTGAAAAATTCTACACACGCACAAGACAAAAATAAATAAATAAATAACACTAGTTTCTTTGGGGAACGTTGTAACAAAATTTTTATTGCGTTTTGGGCCTTCTGGAATCACACGGACGAAGCCCCCGACATTATCTAAATAGGGGGATTTTTCCTGACATTAACCCTCTACTCTATCTTAATTACCATTAAACACTTAACCCCCAACGTAAAAGGCAATTCCCGCCAAGGAACAAGCAAATTTGAAAATTTATGACGCTTCCTCCCTTAAACTAATTCAGAACTTGGCTATGCGTTGTCTTTCATCACGCTATACCAAGAAACGGATGCGATTTAGGTGTATCCATTTTACGTAATTACTTTGGCAGATGAGAAAGTTCGAGATTTAAGGAAACAGTTGTCTTCTTAGACAGGAAGGAAAATTTAATTTGGAATAAAATATTTCCGCGAAAAATGTGTACGTTACTCGGTCGATTAAAGGTACTTAGCAATTTCTTAATGAATGGAGGTAAGTTAGGAGGATGATTCTGCACGCATCTCTCGGTGCCAAAGCCTTGAAATGATAAAAACTTACTTTATACAGCTTGTTTGACTTCATAGTTAAATAGAGTTTTCTGGAAGCAAATTTATTGCATAAGCAACGTATTTTGTATGTGTTTTAATAAAAACTTAGTTAAGGGAATGGTGGATCTTCACAATGTCAAATTTTGGTCACAATTGCGATTTTTGTGGTTGTTTTTTTATACTAATAATATTCCTTATTTTTCATAGAATAATTCTGTCAAAGAATTTTGTCATTTTGACTAATAATTACCGAATTATTATTTTTATTATTTTACTCAAATAAATGTTTAAAATGCAATTTTCTTAATTCGTAAATGTTTCCTTTTCTTTGTTACTTAAATTTCTTTTTTGCGTTTCAAATTACGTCATATGTCTTTGAAACTTTTACAACTTATGAAAGATGATAAAATTCACAAATTTGTGCAATAGTTTTCTAAAAATTTAACTAATCATATTTTGTGTTGTTTTGAATACCTTGAATGGGTGGTAATTGGTGAAATATTTCATGTAGTGAAGAAAATTAATCTTTTTTTCATCAAATTTTATTCTGAATTTAAAAAATCTATACACGGATATATTTTGTTGTAATTCATCTATAAAAAAAAATTATGTACATATCTTAAAAACTAATACGCAAGGAGCATTTTTAAAAATAGTTTAAGAAATTAATTTTTAAATAAAAAATTAGTTTATAATAGTTTTTAAAAATATATTTAAATTGTGAAATATTATAATCATTTACTATAGCGATTCCATTTTCAGCAGCTAATTAAGCTAACAATTTAAGAAATTAGTTTTAATGACCCACCGTCCCCTTTAGTGTAATTTGATAACTGTGCTTTTTTTTTCAGATATTATGTTGCTAGATATATAGCACCTGTAAAATTCGCCTGACTTCAAAAACTATATAGGTGGCGCTGCCATCGGAATCTAAAAAATAAAACTCGACGAGGAGAAAGGAGGCGGAATAGGAGTGTTACGATAGCTAGGAAGGAAAAAAATAGTTTGAAACTAAAGTTAATGTATAGTGTTAATTTTTTAAATGTTATGTTAGTTTTGTGTGATGTGTGGCTGTATAGCAGGCATGTCAAACACGCGGCCCGCCGAGACTTTAAACATTTAAATTTTTTCCATTTTGAAATTTATTTGATGTCAACTTTTTTTAAAAATTTAGTTACCTATTCTTGTCTTACTAGAAATCTTACTTGATAATAGAAATAAGTTTTAGATGAAAAGTTATTTTTAACATTTATTTTTAAAACTCATTTAATTTTTCTGTAATAAATTAATTTTTATTAAATTTTTAGATGCATTTTTTCATATTATTTACTTATGTGGAACTAAGGTGCATTCGGTGTGTGCGACATTTATTTCTTTTCCTTCATCTCTACTTGGAGAACAACAAAGTGACTTCAGAGACTACTATAGGTGTGTTCTTTTTTTTAAGTTAAAAACACAAGGCGATCAAGACAGAGTGCAATGTTTGCTCAGTCTTTTCTAATGAAAGTGGACTTCAGTTTTTATTCATATTAAATAAAAATGTATTAATAAAAGAATATTCATATTTTAAGAACAATATGTAGGAAAAGAGATTAATTGAAGAGGAAATTCATATTTTGTTCAAGAAAAATAGAAACTGCAATATTTTTGTGTCCAAAACTAGAATAAAATATTATGCCTAATATAAAAAAAAAAAATTATTTCAGATGCAGAAGAATATAATCTTAAGAAGCACTATGGCACAAATCATAAAACAATGACCAAATAGAAATTGTCGAAATGGAAATCAAATCTTCAAAAACAACAGATGTTCAGTAAATTTGTTGAAGACAAAACAGCTGCTGTAAAATTTAGTTATATATTGCCACATTTAATCGCATGCAGATCGAAACATTTTACTGAAGGCGAATTAATTAGTGAATGCTCAATTAAAGTGGCTAAAATATTAAGCCTATTTCAAATTTAAAAAATTTAAAGTTCAAGTACTGTAGCCAGCAGAGTTGATGAAATAGCCGAGAATTTGAAAAACCTTTATAATTCAACAATATCAACATTTCAAGCCCAATCTATTACTATTGAGGGCTGTAGTAGTCAAGCGATTAAGGTCATGAACTCGTGGCTTACGTTATCGAGTCAGGTCACTTAAGACTCCCCATGTAGAGGGGCTGACGTACGTTAAATCTGTTGGGGTTCAAAGTCATCCCATTGGCTTGGTGTGATAGTTTGGAGAGGAGATGCTGCCCCAGGTTGCCCTCGTCCCTTACCGTGGTCAAACAGAGGTCTTCCCCACCCCTCGTGTTGCTTCAGAGTTCGATGTTTTCTTACATTGTTCGCTATTGCAATTGTTGGAAGGCTAGAAATTCGAAATATCCCTTAGCTGCCCGTTCTTATTAGCAGATGCGATGGTAATTTTAAAATAAGTGAAGAGCTCTTCAAAATCATTCATGTGTATAATGCAACCACTGGAGCTGATATTTTTGATGAAGTAATGGAAGTTTTGAAGTCACCAATAAGTCACCATTGAGATAAGTTGGGTTTGTCTTGCAACTGATGGTGCACTTTCTTTGATTTATGTTAGTTCCCCTAGTATACTTTTGCTATTGTCGCGCCTTCTGCAACTCTCATTTCCTTTACCTTATTTAAATCGAGCGGACGTATAATATTGGTTGTCTGAGCGTACGGAAGTGCATCTTGTCATAAAATACTTTCCCTACGAAATATTGTTGATTTTTGATTACTCATGTTGGGGATAAATTATCCTAAGTTAAAGTTTTTTAGATTTTAAGTTAATTTTCTCAAAACGAACATTCGACATTGAAATTTTAGCTATACACCACCCATTTAAAACCAAATTATGCCAGTAAAAATTTTAAGGGATCCCCTACGGGAACCGGTTTTTAAAAATTAAAAAAAAATTCCCGTTGAAACTTAAAAATTTTTTTTTTAAAAAAAATTTAAATAAAATTTTTGGCTTCGTAATTTTTTTAAATTTTTTTTTTTAAAAAACCCCATTAATTATTTTCCCGTAAACCCAAAATTGCAAGGGTAATAATGAAACTAATGGAAAGGATCCGTTTTACGCAGAAAGAATTTTTGAAAATACCCCCAAAAAATTTCAAAGGTTTCTCTGACAAAATGTGAAATTTTCAAAATCATTGTTGAGCCTCTGTACAGAATGTGAAGCTAAGGCAAAATATTACCAATAAACACAAAGGAACTTTGAAAAAGGTTATTCTAAAGCCAAAAATTTCAAAAATTTGTTTTTTTTCATATATGCAAAACAATTTAACATGTACATTAGTACACTTAAATTCATGAAATATCCATTTGCGCTTTTAGTTGAAATGATCTAATACCTATTTTGTGAAAGGGAATACAGATTTCAAGCTGTGTTTAATGATTCCAATTTTTTTAGGCCTAAACTAGACGCAATCGACATAACCCAGAGGTTCACAATGGAGTAACTGCTAATAACAGGTATTTTTATAGGATTAAAAATATTTAAAATCTAATTATTTTATCAGCATGAAAACAAAACTACTCATTTACAAATACTTTTTAATACCCTTTCTCACATATGCTGCAGAAACGTGGGGAATGAATGTAAGAGTCCTCATGTCTCAAGAAGGCTTTTACTACATATGAAAGAAGAGTCCTTAAAAGTATTTTTAGAGGCTTAAAATGTGATAATACTTAGAAAAAAGGAACTAATTTAGAAATTTATAGACTTTTTAAGCAACCAGATATTGTTAAATAATTGCAATACAAAGGTTAAGTTAACAGGGCACGTGATAAGATTGAACAACAATCGAGTCTCAAAAAAAAAAAGACTATATGTATGTGGACAGACCATATGGTACTCGAAAAAGAGGGATCGATTGCCAAGAAAAAGACCTGAAAACTATTAATGTCTGAAACTGGAAAAGTCAGGCAAAGAACAGGACACCCTGGAATAGAATTCTTAGAAAGGCAAAGGTACTGGGATATCGTGCCATTGAGGAAGGAAGGATACAACCGCATTTGGGCCTACAGTCCCTATTTAAAACCGGGATTACTATAGAAGCAGTAGCAATAAAAATTAAAAGGAACAGGCAAACAGCACGACAATAATTTTAATATTTTCATTACATTATTCACTAGCAAGTATTGTGCTCCAAAGTTTTAAACGTCAGATTTTTTCTAAGAAAGTAGTCAACAAAATTTTAAATTATATTCGAAATTAATTATCCTCAATTTTTGTTTCATTTCTGGAAGATTTAGAAGGTGAATGCATCGATCAATTATATCATACGGAAGTTCAATGGCTTTTGAATAATCAAATGTCAAAATGAGTCAAGCGAAAATGTCAAGTTGCTGGATGAAAGAATAATTTTCTTAAAAACAAAAAGTTGCAAATATGCTGAATTAAAAGCAAGACAATGGATAAAGAGGGGACTTGGCTTTCTTATATGATATTATAAGTAAACTTAATATTAAGCTTCAAGAAAATATCCTGTTATAGCGCTACTTGAAAAAACTAAGGCTTTCAAATAAAATTTTTTAAATCGGCAAAAACAAATAGAAAAAGAAAATTTGTTTTACTTTGAGACCTGTATATTTATTGATTAAATCCCCAATTATATAAAATTTACAGAATAGACTTAACAAATTAAACTGATAGAAAAGGAATTCAATCGAAGATTTTTGATTTTAAAAGCTATAAATTGCAATTTCGTATTTTTACTTCACCACTATCTGTCAATTTTGAAATTGTACACGAAAACTTATAAATTGAGTTAACTGAAGCCCAATACAATTCTATGTTGAAGAAAAAATGTATAGAATTTTAAACTCCAGACTTTTATACATATTTATCTGTAGATACTTCCTAAACGCTTTCCTAAAACGTTACCATTTATTATCCATTCAATGAATATGTTCAGTAGAACTGATTTATGTGAGCAACCATTTTCTTTAATGAAAAATAATACAAATTCAGAAAGGTCAAGATTGACCCCAATCAACATCTATCATCAATTATAAAAATTTTATCATCTTAATACATTCAACTAAATTTTGATGACTTGTTTTGTGAAAAGCGATGCAAAAAAATATCTCATAAAACGTAATATTAAACAGCATTTCTTATTATAACTATTTTGTTTCCTTATAAAAAAATATAAAATACTTATAGCTTAATTCTAAAACTATCATGGAATATGAAACAACTAAGCATGTATATTATAAAATTCATTGAACTTGACATTGAGTCTAATATAAATACATACCTAATATAATCATTCTAAACACTGCGTTTTATTAATTTTAACATTAAAAACATCCGGCCCCCGACTCATTATAAAATAGACCATGTGACCCGCAAAAATATCATCTAAGTTTGATATACCTGCTGTATAGTGAACAATAAGAAATGAGTCCACTAAAAAAAGGCACTAACTTTATTTGCCTGGTAAAGTAAGGAAATCTCATTTAACATCAAAGAACAAACAACGAGAATAGTATTGCACCTTATGTGAAAATCAGAATTATTTGAAATTTCTATGAGTTCTATGACAAAAATATGTGTAAACTGTTTTTTTTATCTGGTACGGAACTTTAGTTTTACTCATACTTTATTAGTTCCAGAATATATCTGGAACTAATATATCATTGGGTTTGGATAAAATTTCGGATAATAAATTTGTGTGTAGTGTGTGGTACAGGGGTTTTAATATTCGAAAAGTAATTGCACAAAAACATCAATTTTCTTTATTGTGTAGTTCTAATTTGGAAGTTAATAAGGTGCAGAGAAAATAGTTTAACACGCGCGTGCGAAATTGAGGGGACTGAAATATTTTTTCGTGTTAAGAGAATATCGTGTTAAAGGATATTGCAAAAAACCCCATATATTCAACAAAATTAAGCTTATTAGAGTACATTTTATTTATATAGATATGTGCATATACATGTATTTAATAAAAACCGTTCAACCATTTGCGTAATTTGCTCTCTTTTTTCAACTATCGTTGATAAAAAGTAGAGTTCACAATACAAAATCTTTACATATTTTCATTTTGTCAGACTGACCACTAGACCGAAACATCTACACATACACCCCAGCACCTAAGGTCATGTAAACTGAGATAGGCACAGCAGGCCTTGGCGGTCATACGCTCTTGCGCCACTGAGATTAGTTCAGTTTATGTTTTAAAATTTAATCTTTTTAAGGATTATAATTATTAAATAATGATAACAATGTTAATTTTAGTAATATAGATTTTCAAAGGAACAGTGATATCTTGAGGCCCTGGGCCCTTTTGCAAAAGTAGGCCCCACCTGCCGCCTTTTTAAGTAAACAATACATATCATATACATATACGTAGAAAATAAATCATACACTTATTGAGAGATAGCATGCATCATATACATAAATAGAGAGCATACATCATACACATAGAGAGAGAGAGCATCATCATATACATAAATAGAGAGCATACATCATACACATATAGAGAGAGCGTGCATCATATACATAAATAGAGAGCATACATCATACACATATATAGAGAGAGAGCATGCATCATATACATAAATAAAGAGCACACATCATACACATATAGAGAGAGCATGCATCATATACATAAATAGAGAGCATACATCATACATATATATATATATAGAGCATGCATCATATACATAAATAGAGAGCATACTTCATACACATAGAGAGAGAGAGCATGCATCATATACATAAATAGAGAGCATACATCATACATATATATGAAGAAGAGATGCATCATATACATAAATATAGAGATACATCTACATCATATAGAGAGAGCATGCATGCATAATATAACATAAATAGAGAGCATACATCATATACATAATAGAGATAAGAGCGTACATCATATATATAAATAGAGAGCATACATCATACACATATAGGGGAAGCATGCATCATATACATAAATAGAGAGCATACATCATACAACATATAGAGAAGACATGCATCATATACATAAATAGAGAGCATACATCATACAAAAGAGAGAGAGCATGCATCATATACATAAATAGACAGCATACATCATACAATATATAGAGAGAGAGCATGCATCATATACATAAATAGAGAGCATACATCATACACATATAGAGAGAGGGCGTACATCATATACATAAATGAAGAGCATACATCATACACATATAGAGAGAGAGCATGCATCATATACATAAATAGAGAACATGCATCATATACATAAATAGAGAGCATGCATCATATACATAAATAGAGAGCATACATCATACACATATAGAGAGAGAGCATGCATCATATACATAAATAGAAAGCATACGTCATACACATATATAGATAAACATATAAAAAAACATGCATCATATTCATATATAGAGAGCAAGCATCATAAATATAGAGAGAAATACATCATATACATATATGCATATAGAGCATACCTTGTAGAATACTCGTACAAACGGCTACCCTTACCAAATAAATGCTAACATACCTAGCCATAAACCGACTCGACCGACTGTAGAATTTCGATTAAATGAGTAACGATGTTGTGTGGTAGTAAGCCTATGTCTAGACTCGGATGACAGGCATTTCATAAAAATGTAGTTTGGCCATTATTGCCAATTAACATACAGTTCGAAATTTTTTTTTGGAGAAAATCTCCGGGAATAACATTTGACGGTCGGATCACGACCTTACTGAGGCCGAGTCAAAATCGAGACGAAGCACTCCCGAGGCCAAGGAACTGGGTTCGAACCCGTTCGGTCCATGTCTTAATATGTTCCTGCATAGGAAGTATAATCCACGTATCTGAAGCGGAATGTTAAATTTCTTTAGTAAATGAGCCACTGACATACAAAAATTATGCTGTATAAAACAATCATCAGACCCGTACTTCCCTATGGATCCGAAACTTGGACTAAGTCACAGACTGAGCAGCTTGATCTGACGGGGCATTTCATCGAGATTTCTATTAATGTCCTCTTGGGGTTTCTTTGGGGCCGAAATGGCAATTCTTTCAACTCAAGAAGAAGAACGTCGTTTTGTAATATATATATATTGACAGTTAGCAGTAGAGCTGGGGGCTATGTCCTGGTCTTTGTCTATGCGCAGAAGTGATTGTTAAGTGGGAAGTGAAGTCGCTAAGTGGAGAGTTAGCTGTAAAGTGATTTGAGATAAAGTAAGAAGAAGCCTAACTCCGTGAAATAGCTTAGCCGTGCCGAACCAAAGGTGGGTTCGAGGCCATAAGGCCTACTGTCGGATTAAAATTACATCAGAACAGATAAAGAACGTAGCTGATTATCTAGGATATAGCGGTAAGCATTTTTATATAAGCTATAAGGAAAAGGCGTATATTAGTGATAGAGAAATTAATCTGTTAAGTTAGATTCTCTCAGTGGTCAAGTAAGAGACTATTTGGTAATACGTGTTGCGTCTTCTCATTCTAGATCAACTTAATTATTATTGTTGTGTATTGTGTTTAATCTAAGACCTTAATAAACAGGTATTAAAATGAATGATTTGAGTGATCCTTCATTCTTCTCCACAGAAACAGGTCGAGTAGATAATGAAGAAATGATGTCCCCACGGGCGGGGGCTTCACAAGCTAGCCATCTTTGAGTGTAATGTTCTTAATTATATCTTTGGTGCTGTGAATGAGAATAGACTGTAGAGACAACGACATAATTATGTACAAGCTATTTAAGGGGAAAAGCAGATGTCATTAAATACATCAAGATGGGTCGTTTGAGGTTCGCCGGCCACATCTGCCGTATGGACCCCTCATCCCTAACTTTTAGAATTCTCAATTACATACCTATTTGAACTAGAACTCGGTAAGCCCAAATTGAGAGGGACATTGTGTAGAAGATTTTAAAGTTTTAAAAGTAACTAATTGGAGACCTTTCGTCAATCGGAGGCCTTGGATCCCCTAGGGCTGTCGTGTCAATAGAAGAAAAATATGAGATACTGACAATTCATCACCAACAAGCGCTAAATGGACTTTTGAATATGAGCAGTCTGCCCTTGTTTGACTACCATGACGTACCGATTGCTAGACAGGACTTGGGAAAAGCCTAATCTATCTTTAGAGAACTCTTCGGTAATATTAGCTCTCCAAAATTGGGGCATATAATATAGTAGAGCTTTCAGAGCATTAAACCTTTAAATAATCTGTCGTATTAAATTTTCTGACAATTCATAAATTTATATTATTCAGCTAAAAACATTTTTCTCGAATAGTACTTTACTTAAATCTCATTACTATATGCATTCATTATTAAATTTTTAAAATTATTTTTTCAATTCCTACTACTAGTTCAAAATCTCCCTATGTATATATATATATATATATATATATTTAAATATATATAATTCAATCACAACACAGGAATCAATAAAAAATCGAAACTAAATGAATCCTATAACATAAAAATCCCATTTCAGAATATCAATATATATATATATATATATATATATATATATTTTTGTTCAAATTTTCAATCGTTAATAAAATACTTTCTATTCATGCATTCAAGTTCAAAAACATTTTTTAAACTTGTAGTGAATGACATCTATATGTTAATAAAGATTTTCAAATTTTTATTCATTAGCTTAACTTAATTAATGAGTAAATAGTAAAAAATAAAAATAATAGTCCAACATCATATATAAAGAGAAAAATCGCTTGTTGTTTCCTTGTAGCGCAATGGATAGTTTATGGTTTATATGGAGAATATGGTTTATGAATGAATACATAGTAACAAACAAAAATAATAGTCCAACACCATATATAGAAAGGGAAAAAATCGCTTCCTATTTCGCCACTTAATATTATGATTTTGTCGTATGTATATACATATTTATATTAATTGTGATTATTTAATAAAAAGTAACTAAAATTAAAAAAAAGAATTTGTTGATATAAATAGGAATTGACTTCAAAAAAATTATATTACTTGTTACTAGTAGTTTTACATGTATAATGTTTCAGCCATATCGCTTGTAAAAAATGTAGTATTTTCAAGAATATTTAGCATTTGGTTTCGTTGATTCTTTAGTGAACGATAGTCTAACAGTATGTTTGATCCACGAATAAACGTTTTGCAATGATCATACGAAATCATCGAAGATAAGAGAATATATTTATAAAAAATGAATTCTTCTGAAAAAGATATGAATTTTTATTATTTCAAAGCTCTTAAAAATTGTAAAGAGAGACATTTGAATAATATATATATATATATATTTCAATTAGTTGTGGCATCTTGATAACTCTCCTTTTTAATCTCTCAGTGACTAACAGAAATATCGTAATTTTAGAAGCATTAATAAAATAAATAGCTAATCGTGTTCCAAGTTAATTTTTATAATATTTTTTTTGTGTGTGTTTTGTTTCTGTATTAATCATTTTTTTAATGTTGAAAAAAAATGAATTTGGTTGTGAAAGAAAATACTATTTTAAAAAAAGGTAATTATAATTAGAAATGAAAGTAAAGGTTGTGAACTGTTATTCCCCTGCTCTTCAAGGTATTGTACCCTGTGTGTGGTAATTAAATTAATTATATTTAATCTCGAAAAGGTTCCTAAAAAGTGACTGAAACAACTGAAGAAAAACAGAATCTAAAACCTTCTAAAAGGGTTCACACTTTAAAAAAAACAGAAATGAATTAGCAATTACTCAAAATTGAATCCTTTGAAGTAAAAAACTAAGCATTGAAAATGTAAGCCTCAAAAATAATAATTTATTTTTTATTTTTAATTTCTGCTAAAGCTAGTTATATTTTCTCAATACTTTGGTTTCATGCATCCCTTTTGTCGTGCCGATGACTAAATTTTCAAAAAAAATCATACTAAACAGTTTGTTAAAAAGAAATTTTAAGATTTTTATAACGTTAATCATTCATCTATAATACAAACACAAAACGTTTCTCCAAATATATAAAATTGTAACTACCATAAAATCCTCGTATAACGTGCACTTTTAACACAAAAAATCTGATCAAAATTTATGGGTGCGCATTATACGCCTGGGAGAAAATGAGAACTTCAAAAATAAAAAAAATAAAAAGATTAGCATAGAAAAAAAAATAGACTTCTACATGATTGAAATATTGTTTATTTAAAAGAAATGATATTCGTTAAGAGCTTAAAGGGTTTTAGTTTTAGAAGTATACTATAATTTTTTCTAAAGATTGAAAAAATATTTCGAATAAATGACTTCAAAACTTAAAGAGTATTGCTCACGTACGCTTCAGGTTCCTTCGTAAGATGAGGGTGCGAGTTATACGGCGAATATACCTAAAAATTAAAAATTGCTGCTTAAAAGTATGGGTGCGCGTTATACGCCGAATTTCAGGGTATATTAAAGGATTATTTTGTAGGATTTTGTTTGTAAGCTAAAAACCCTTTGATTATTAAAAAAATAAAAAGAAATATTTATTCATACTCCCGCCATACTTTCACACGAAAAGAGAACCAGAAACCCATTACCTATAGCAGCGCTTCTCAAACTGTGGGCCGCGCCCCCTAGGGGGACGTGATAACCCTATAAGGAGAGCGCGAGCATATTGAATAGTCGAAAACAAAAGATTGTTTCAAAAAATTATTAATTTTTTTAAAGTAAAACAAACACAAAATACATTCTGTCATAATGAAAAAAAAATACATTTACACTGATATAATACACTTATAAATGTATCAGTATTGCACAATGAACTTTATAATTATCTTAACAATACTAAGTTAAGAACAAGTTTAATAATTATCAGTGACCACACCGGTTGGTCATATATAAAATTATATGCAAAAATTAACACTTATCTGGATCATTTGTACGGCTTATAATTAATTCCCTAACTGCAGATTAAAGGTTACGCGATTCACTCCCCGATGCCACCGTTTTGCACGTATGCACACATATGTGATGTATTTGGAGGGAGGGAGAAAAGGAAAATAAGGAAATCCTCTGTGAAATAAGCAAATCCTTCTCAAACAATGTTAAGGTCATTTTATTGCATTCCAAAGTCTTCGGAATAATTTTATGGATAGTAGTGAACATATTTCGGAAAGACGTATATATACGTCCGGGGCAATTTACGCACTGTCTGAGATAGACGTTTATATACGCCGGTGGCGAAGAGGTTAAAATTGTATTTTAGCTTTAGCTTCAAAGTATCGTATTATCGAATTCAATACATCGTTATTGTATGGAAGGGGTGCGATGAAAATGGTGATTGAATATTGGGTCGCAAGTGTTGAAAGTTTGAGAAGTACTAACCTATAGAGATTGCAGTACCGGTATTTTGAGTCTTTTGTACAATTTTGTAATACCGGTATTCACAAGTTTGATTACCATTTTTTCAGTATTTACAAGAAATTTTTTAAATTGTCTCCACTATATGTGTTCAGGGATCTTCAACATAGCAAAGCAGTATACCTTTTATTTTTATATCTCCCTATCAGGGGTAATTAATTAGACTGTGAATATAAAGTTGCATCGTACAATTAAGAGAAGTGATAAAACATGTGAATCATCCAAGGAGGTGGGCCAAAACTATACTATTACAGCTCACAGTGATACTGCACACCCACAGGATTAGTACTCTGATATGATATTCGTATTTGTGAAAACAATGCTGAAATTGTGAAGAAAGTGCGGGATATTTCGATATTGTTTAAGTTAGTGAGCTTATTATTCACATTTTATTTGCATATCATACAGTACAACTGATGCATTACGCTTTTTTAAGATCACATTTCAAAAATTTGTAATAGTACCACAGACTGATGGACAGAGACATTTTTTCTTGTTATTTAAATAAATAAAATGTTCCTTTACTTTTCTGTTATTCTTTATTTACTGCTATAATTTATCTGTTACAAATTATTTTTTGTGATATTTACACCTAATATAAAACTGGCAAATAAAACAAAGATACACCACCTGTTTTCTTTATTTTTCTAAAATTTCTAATGCCGGTATTAAAACCAGTATCCCGGTATTAAAACCTAAAAAATACCGAATACCGGTATTGGACTTATGATCCGATATTGCAATCTCTAATTACCTACTCTCCAATGTTCGAGAAATTGACCATTACTCCAGCGTACGCTTGATGGTCTGGGCAGTCATCACGTTAGATAGCCACATCCCCATGTCTTTGCAAGAGGCACTGTGACTGCTATGAGGCACACAGATGAGTTATTGGAACCCCTGCGGTCGTCTTTTCACGAGATTCTTCACGTCACAGGGATATGGATCTATAAAAGATCCTCCATCCCCTATCTGAAATTGTATTTTTGAGCTAACAAGTGGGAGTCCTGAATGGAAAAACAAAGTTCATCAAGTTTGTAGAGAGGAAGGTCTTGTTGAATGTTAGGATCAGGCAGGTGGATGACGTCAAAATCTGAGAGGTGCCCTTGATGGCTTCAGCGGGAGAGATCTTGAGGATTTTGGCGGGAAGTACTATTTGTTAAATTAGAGGCAACTGCATTGGTTGGTTGCAGTAAGTGAGAAAGCTCTCTAATGGCTGTCCTGAGGTTGAGATAGTTAGGATGAAGGAAGAAAAGAAAAAGCTTGCCTGGTGGGTGCAGTGATAAGAAATTAAGTGATATAAAGAGTTTAAGAATTAAAAATTAAGAAGGGGGAAAACTGTACAATATTTAGCTTGCATTCACCACCGGTGAATTCAAAGGATTAATATTAAGGGGGGTTGTACGAGTCTAGGAGTATTCTCCTAGGTCTCTTAGTGGAATCGTTTAAGTTATAATTTCGAATATCAAGTAAATTTAAATTATTCGTATTGGGGAGGTTATTAAAAAATTTAATTGCGAGGGTGTGGATGAAGTTTTTAAAAGGTTTAATGCCAAGGGCCTTATAAATGTAAGAGTTTCTGGGATATCTACCAGCTCTTGTAATATTTCTGAAATAAGAGTTTTGAGAGACTTCTAGTATTTTAATATTTGTATTAGCTGCGTAACTCCACACTGGGCAAGCATAACTTAAGATGGGGTACAAAACAGCAGTGTAGAGAAGTACCTTATTATTGAGAGTCATTTCAAAATTCCGGTTAATTCAGGGGTAAATTAATCTAAGTGGGATCCGGAATTTGTTTCTTGCGTATAAAATATGTTGTTTGTCCAAATGAGTGTTTTATCTAAAATGATATCTAAGTATTTTGTATTCCGTGTAGTGGTATGGAGTATAGAGTGGGAGGCGTGCATGGCTTTCTTCTCCTGGTAAAAAGCACAGCAACCGTTTTTTCAACATTAATTTTTATTTTCCATGTATTAAAGAATTTTTCCAGGAGTGAGAGATGCTTATTTAGAGCAAGTGTGATTGCGTTGTGATTTTT
>BMAV01022367.1:0-11028 GCA_019973955.1 Trichonephila inaurata madagascariensis
TGAAAAATTAGGGTTTTTGCTTTAGCAATTGAAATACAAAGAAGTCTTTTTAATTACAAATAATTTTTTACAAGAAATTATAACTTTTCTTATAACTGAATTTGAGCTATTTATTTTCAAATTAGAATTTTATTTGAGTAACACTAAAAAGCTATTTAAAAAAACCCCGGGGGGGTTAGGGGGTTCTGAAATTACATGATTTTTTTTCATAAATTTAAAGGCTGAAAAAAAACATTTTTTAAAAAAATTGTTTATTATACATGTGTGAGTTTGGTTCACGTATTCAATTTTTAACGGTATATACAATCCATTTGTATTAAATTTTGGCTTATCTCGTTTTTGTATCATACATTTTCCAGAAACCAGCGTATATATATATAATTAGTAGTAAAAAAAAAAGAAGTAAAAATAATCAAAAACAACACAAGTAATTATATGCTGATTGTGTGTCGCGCAGGGTCTAATTTTACTTACAAGGGGAGGGCACGACAAAGGGAAAATTTCATTTGGGATCGAGACTTGGTGAAATATAGTCCTTTTTGGGGTGTTCCCCCCCAATTCTCCCAAAGGCCAGTCAATTGGAGAAATCGTTCAAAATTCATGCTTGTTTTATGATTAAATTTTAATTTTCCCAACGAGTTCGTAGCTTGAGGGAAATCGTCCTTTTTTATGCTGGGGGTTAGGGGTTTGATTCCACGTGATCAACTTTTTTTTTTTCAATTCATTTAAAATTTTTTAAAAAATAAATTTATTTATGAAAGGTTTATTAAATATTTAAAAGATATTTTTTTTTAAATTTTTCTTATTTTATAAAAAAAAATTTTTTTTTTAAAATATAACTTAAATTTTTTGCAAAATTTTAAAAATTTTATTTAAAAAAATTTAAAAAATTATTATTAATTAAAATATTAAAAAAAGTTTTAAATAGGGAAAATTTAAAATAATTATTAATAAAAAATTTTAAATAATTTAAAAATTTGCATATTAATTATTAATTATTAAAATTAATTAATACTGTTTATACTAATTAAATAATTTCTATTTATTATAGTTCATTAATAACTATTTATTATAATTAATTAATTATTAATAAGATTAGTATTAATAAAATATTATTAATTTATTATTAAAGTTATTATTACTTTATTATTAAAATTTTAATTTATTATTAAAGTTATTATTTATTATTAAAATTATGATTTAATTGAATTTTTTTTTTAATTTATTATAGAAATTTTTATTAATTTATTACAGAAATTATTTAAATAAATATATTAAAATTATTTAAATAAATTTTTGAAATTAAATAAATTTTTTTAAAAGGATTAAAAAATTTTTTTAAAAATTTAAAAAATTAATTTAAAAAATTTTAAAAAAATATTTTTTATTTAAATTATAAAATTTTAATTTAAAAAAATTTAATTTATAAATTTTTTTAAAATATTTTTTTTATTTATAATTTTTATTTAATTTATAAATTTTTTTAATAATTTTTTTTTAAAATTATTTATATTTTTTATTATTTCATTATAAAATTTTTTTTAAAAAAAAATTTTTTAAAAATTTTTAAATAAAATTTTTATATTCAAAATAATTTTTTTTTTTAAAAAAATAAAAATAATAAAAAAATTTTTTAATATTTTAAATTTCAAAAAAAATTTTTTTTAATTTAAAAATAAAAATAATTTAAAAAAAAAAAATTATTTAAATAATAATGATAAAAAACAAAATTTTTTAAAAAAGTAAAATCGTTGGGAAAAATTTTTAATCGATAAAAGTTACATAATTTCGAGGCTGAAATTGACTAAATTTCGAGGGTTAAATTGGGGGGTGAACCCAAAGGGAAATTTAAATAACCAAGTCTCCCCCCAAAATGTTTTCCCTTAGTTCCCCCCCTTGAGAACATAATAAAAATGTGGTAAACACAAGTCGATTGAAAAATAATTTAAGGTATTCCTATTGTCCGCCATATCCCTAAAAAAAATAAGTACTTTTAATACCTCACACAAGTTATGGAGGATCATTTAATCCTCAAAGATATTATTCTGAGTGAGTGAGAAAGTTAGAATTATATTAACATCGTACTATAAAGCTACTCGAGGGTCATTGTTGACGGATCTCGTAATTTTAAACCATAGTCAAACGACTACAACACCTGAGCTGACTCAAGACATGCCAGGACAAGTCTGTGACCTTGACCACTAGGCTACCGCTGCATGATATTATTCTAACATGATATGTGACTCAATTGTGTTAATATATGTAGATGGTCGTTTTTCAAATGCTCAAAAAAAAGATAGACGCATTTAACAGGAAAGTTCTTTTGGAGTAAATTGTAATTTATTCTAGAGATCTGTGTTACAGTTGCAGTACATTTTTTTCCTAACGGGAAGAAAAGAAAACGCACATATAAATCAACAATAATTTAGATTCAAAATTTAAAAAAAAGGGAAAAAGCAATTTAAATTCGAAATTCTCAATTTTACATTAGGCAAATGAAATGCAGAGTCGTTGTCAAATGTTTAAATGTAATTCTTCTTTCCTGTAAGGTCTCTAAATAGGATGGAAAGAGTCTTCTAGGAGTTTTCGAAGATTTTCACGGTAAATATTCACCCCTAGAATCTTCTGATTTCTTGTAGGAATATCTGTTTTTATCACCATGTGTGATTTGGCATTAGTATTTGGCGACCACAAATTTTTTACCGAGCTCATTACAACTCACTAGTATTACCAAAACAGTATTCTCCTTTGTCCCACAAGCGATCTTTCCGGCCATAATACTCTTTTGTCAGAGAAGTGAACATAGCTCGAATTTTCTGTAGCACCACTTTCCTAATAAGTGACTTTTTCGTCTCAATATATAGGTAGTTACTTTCTTATACAGCTATCAATTAATGGGAGAAGCATCTTGGCACACTACAGCTACAGCTTAAGGTATCCGACTACGTTCGGAACCGTGATTTTGCGAAAGCGTATAAATGGGTAATATTCATGATATTTAGTGTCACTTAGATTAGAAAATGTATATAAAATTGTTTTAAGAATAATATTACAATAAAAAATTATTTAAGTACACTATTTTGACAAAAAATGAACATAGAATGACCCATTTTCAAAATATTCTGCTTTTGTGAAAAATGCTTCTATTATATTATAATATTTTACCTGTATATAGCTCAGACCTCTGTACAGAGGCTCAACTAGAATTTTTGAAATGCATAACTTAGAAGTGGGTTTATCCATGTTTTACGACACAACAGAGGGGAGAAATTTTAAGAAAAAAACGCTGATAATTATTTCAATGGGTTGTAACTCTGAAAATAATGTGAATTTTTCAAAATTCTAGTTGAGCCTCTGTAAAGAGGTCTGAGCTATATACAGGCAAAACATTAAAATAATAGAAGAATTTTTCATAAAAGGCGAACATTTGGAAAAAAAGATTATTCCAAGTTAATTTTTTGCCAAAATATTGTATTTAAATAAAAAAAAAATTGTCTAAATGTCCTTAAAACAATTTTTTTCATGTATTCTAATCTAAGTGACACTAAATATCATGAAAATTATCCATTTATGCGCTTTTTTTAAAATCACGGTTCCGAACGTAGTCGGATACTTTAACGACTCTCCTAATAATTCTATTCCTAAACTGCCATATGAGTAATTTTCAGCAATAAAAATGCTCGACTGGATTGCTGAACTCGTCTACTATAATTTAGAGATAGATACGCGAATGAGATTAGCACTGTGTACGAGTAAATATAATAGATTTAACTTTATGTGAGTGTAAAAAAAAGTAAAGTAATCTAAATTTAAATAAAAATTGTAACAGCTGAAATAATGCTATACACAATAAAAGGAAATTTATTTAACTTTTATGTACTAAACCTTTTATGATACTCCAAAAATAAATTTTTAATTTTTCTTGCACACTTCCTCAATCTCATTTACCTTTATGAATGACCCTCTTAAATGACGAGGACAACACCTGGCATCCCAATCTCCAAATTCCAAACCACGCCCTCTAAAGACTTTGAGGCTCGACAAATTTAACGTGCATCAACCCTGCACGAAGAGGTGCCTATATAGTTTCGAAGTGCGATGTTAACAAACTATCAAATTAATTTCCTTGAAATATGAAAATCGCTCTTACATGCTTTTCGCTGGACATCAAAATACTCGTCCGTTTACCTTTACTATTCCACAAATCCCAACTAGCAGTCCAGATCAATTTCTCATAATTTCGCACGAAAGGTGATTATTTTAAATAAATATACCTCATTCTTTAATTTTCATAACTCTGTGAATAATTGACACCCACATTTTCTCACCAAGTTTCATAGCTGTAATTAAAAACTAACTGAATGCATATCTTTTTTGATCAGAATAAATATAAGCTATTGAGTCAAAATCTTCCTCAGGACTCAAAAATTCCTCTTCACGAAATTTAATAATCATCATTTACATAAACCTTATCACCATTATGATTTCAAGAATCTTTGACATTATTGTTTTTTAATTCCATATTAATGTTATGAAACTTCTTAAATTTGAACGAATTTAAATAAATTCCTCTTCACGAAATGTAATAATCATCATTTACATCAGCGCTTCTCAAACTGTGGGCGCGCCCTTCTAGGGAGCGTGATGATCCTAGGAGGAGGGCGCGAGCATATCGAAAAGACGAAAACAAAAGAATATTTTAAAAGATCATTAATTTATTGAAAGTAAACAAACAAAATACATTCTGACATGATAAAAAAAATTTTTTTTAAAAAAAAACATTTACACTGATATAATATATATATAAATATATCAGTACTGCACAATGTATTTTATCATTCATTTAGTAATACTAGGTTAAGAACAAATTTAATAATTACCAGTGACCCAATGGGCTTGTCATATATAAAATTATATGCAAAAATTAACACTTATATTGATAATTTGTACAGTTTATAATTAATTCCTTAATTGCCGATTAAAAGCTACGTGATTCGTTCCCAAATGCCACCGTTTTGCACGTATGCGTGCATATGTGGTGTATTGGGGATACGAGAAAGGGAATAAATAAACAAATCCTCTGAAATAAGTAAATCTTTCGCAAACACTGTCAAGATCATTTTATTACATTCCAAAACATTCGGAACAATTTTATGAATAGGAGTGATCAGAAAAGATCGTATTTTGAAAAGACGTATATATATATATATATATATATATATATATATGGGAATCCAACCGAAATCTTCCAAAAGGTGGGATTCTTCAGATAGCGGGGTTTTATGGCGTTGATGTGGAATACTGTTTTGATTAGAATTGCCGACCTCGATAAAGGATATGATCTAACCTTTTACGAATGGGATATCCTACAAAATCAACCTCCTCTGACTGAGCTGGTCTCTCAGCTCTTACAGTGTTGAGAGCTAAATTATATTTACTAAAGAGAGCTAAATTGGATTCAGCTATAACCATAACTTTTTAACTATATGAATGTTTATGCACAATTACCAATATATATATATATATATATATATATATATTGTTCTTATAATAATAAAATATACAGATGAAAAGATGCATACCCGATATTTACAATTCCGGATCTAAAAATAAAACATAAAAATACCAAAATATTCTATATTGCGACCTGCAATTAACTAAATACCAAATCACAAAAATCCTTCGAATAGGTCGAAAGGTAAAGAATAATACGAAAATATAATAATTGTTACAAACAAATATAAGATAATTATTGGAAACGCGAGTTTTACCACATAATAGCAATTAATTTCTCGAAAAGGATATAATATGAGAAAAATTAAATATAATAATTATACTATTCAAAATTTAATTTGTATAAAAATATTTCATTAAATCAGCTGAGGTGGTGGGGTTCGATCCTTCGTGATGACCAACCCCTTTTCCACTTCATATATCTATCTCTAGAATTCACTTTAGTTATTTTATAAGGACCTAAAAGAACTTTGGTCTTAGTTTTAGTCCAGTTCCAAATTGAGTCCTTTGAATGGCTACTAGATCGTCTTCTTTGTACATTGGAGCTATCTTTTTTCTTTTGCTGTATGTCTTTCGGTTTAACTTTCTGTAGTCAATACACATTCTCGACGATCCATCTTTCTTTTTTACCTCTTGTCTTTCGGTGAACGCTAGTCGACGAGGTGGTTTACAGACTGGTTCTTCGTCTTTCAGAATAATTCTCATTGTGATGTCGGTAGAAGCTATTTTTTCTGGCTTATAATCTTGTATTAGCTTTCGATTCCCTTTTTAATTCGGCAATTTTCAACATGACGCAGGTCAGTTCTTGAAGATTTTCAGCAGATATTTGCATAATTTGCATAAGTGCTTGATTTTTTATATTTGTTGAATTTAACTCCTTCTTTCTTTAAACTTATTGATGCTTGTTCCAAAAAGGTCTGATCCAAAACCCGAATTTTAATTTATCGGCGGTACAACATGCCAATAAGAGTAGTTTTCATTGTCAGTTTCAAATTCATTTTAAAGGAACCGATAGGTCACCTTTTCTTCTCCCAAAACCGTGAAGTATTTTTTATTCTTCTATAATTTTGTTGGGTCCATATTCTTTTCTTGTGTTCTCCGCAAACTTACAGTACTACCCGTCTATAAGCGGCGTGATTTTTTTTTCCGCGCGCGAAAAATATTTATTTAGTACGTAAACCTTCCTTTAAAGATGAGTGCTCAAGTTTTTCTGGGCGTTCTTTGAATTTCCGTGACTTTGAATAGTTCGTCTGAGCATGCTTGAAAGCATTTAGTTTGAATGTTTTTCGTAACTTTTGGTAATACCCTTTCTGTGCATTGTCTTTACATCTTTTAACCTTTTCTTACTTGGTGACAGGGAACCAAAATGTTTTTTGAAATTTGTTGACGCTGGAAACTTCTTATCTTTTTTCTGTTAAAATATTGGGGAATTTTTCTGGGGGGTTTCCCTTATCTACGAGTTTTCAAGGGGTTTTAAATTTTTTGTTTCTTCGCAAATGGATTCCCTTTTTTGGGCTTCAGTGTTTTTTTAACGTTTTTGATTTTTTCGATTTTTCTGTTTAATTGAACAGGGGGTTCATATTTTGGCCATTTTCAAAATAAATATTTTTTAAAAATTCGAAGGTGTTCTCCGTTTAAGTTGATCCGTTATGACTAGATCAGATAATTATTCGAAAGTATCAATCCTTTAAACCCGTTATCCCCCCGGAAAAATATTTAATTCATAGGTAGAAATCAATCCATGTTTTTTCCCGGGACCTTTTGATGAGAAACAAATAGCTGTCAAAAATTTTTTTGGGGGTTTAAACTTAAAACGTTTCAGTAGTAAGTCTTTCATGTTCGTAGAGTGGGGCTTTGTCATCAGGCCCCTCGCTATGATGTAAGATATTTCAGGGGAAAAAGCCTAACGGGTGAAACCAAAGTTCTTTTTTTTATATCCCGTATCTCCCTTTACGTTCCCAATAAATTTTAAAAAAAGACTGATGTCTTCTTTCCCAAACGAAACGATGTATAAATTTTGACACTTCTTTGACGTGAAATTTAGTATTACCCTTCGGTTTATCGGGACCTTAATTTAAATTGCTCTTGGGTCCCCCCCAAAACCCCTTAAATTCGTCTTTACGTTTTTTTTTCATCAAACTTCAATTTTTCGATGTGTATTTTTTTTTTCCGTTTTTTCATCTTATTTGTTCTTCCCCTTTGGGTTTACGATCCTCTACTATCGTTGTGTGGGTTTTTTGGGTTTGATCTTGCGTCATATTCTTTACTATTATAGTAGTGGGTCTTTGGGGTAGCAATGGTCTAGATTTATCAATTTTAAATTTAGGTTTTGGCTTAAGACGAATAAATCTTCCGTCGACCTTTGCCGAGATAGGCCCCTTTTAAAAATTTAAAAATTTTAAATTTTTTTTAGTGACTAAAAAAAATTAACAAAACTGTCACGCGTTCCAACAATAACAATGGTTTTCACTCAATTTTAGCAAATCTCGCTTTCAAATAAAAAATTCTTAAGGTAAAATTATAATGCACCCAAAAAACATTAAAAAAATGCAATGAAATACTCAAAATTTTATACACTTAAAATATTTTAGAAATTCTTTAAAAACAACAGTGTGAGCTAAAACGGTAATACAGGGTGAAACTTCTATTATTAATTTCAACCCAAAAAAACTTCTATAAAACATTTAATATATCAGTTGTCCCCTTTTTTTGTTATAATAAATGCAAAAAATTTGAAAGAAAAAATAAATTAAAAAAAAGTAAATCATGTTTAAAAACTGAGATTAAATTTATTAAAAAAATAAAAAAATTTAATCATTCGAAACAGAAACAATTAAAGTTATCCTTAAAAAAAAACCCATATATTTTTTTTTTTCCCAATAAAAAAAAAAATCATTCGGGATCTATCTATTAAAATTCTAATAAAAAGCACACTTTCAATGAAAGCATAATAATTCTGTCAAAAATGAACTCAAAATATTCATATATTAAATAAAAGTACACCATTAAAATTGGATCATTTAGGATGTTTCATCAATAAATTATAAAAGAACGATGTTTAAATAGAAAAGCAAAATGATTCGGGGAAATTTCTTTCAAAATACGGAAATGATTAATTTATTACAAAACAGCTGGGGGGAAAAAACTTTTTTTTGCAATCGAGGTTTTCTCGATGAGCTAAAAAAGCCCCCAAGGTCAACACAAAGACATTTCGTTAAAAACACAAAAATAGATTCGTTACACAAATATTCTAAAGAATATTATGATTTCCTTTAAAATTTTAAAAATTTTGAAAAAATTTTAAAACGGGCGATTAAATATGCCCAAAAAGAAAAAAATATTTTAAAATAAACTTTTGCTTTAAAAATAAATTATATCTTTAAAAACTCAAACAAATTTTGTTATTAACAGCATGACGATGACTCTGAAATTCTTTTAGGATTTCCTTTCTTTTAATAAGAACATAATAAAAACATACCTGTAGGTTTTGAAAAAAATTTTTTTTTGGATGAAGCTTGGGGAAAAGGACTGGATCAATTTTTAGCTTTTCGGACAAAAAAACTCCAAAAAGGGTCCCGTTGCTATAATGTTGGTATGTTGGAGAGGCAAACCATTTTGTGAAAAATTTAGTCCCTTTTCAATTTGGGCGTTGAGCTTTGTTTTCAAACAAAAAAGGTTAGGGCTTAATTTCTGCAACGATTCTGATCAAAAAATAAAATTTTAAATCAATCCCCGGGGATCCCCTTATTTCTGTGGAAATCAACCCAAATCTTCCAAAAAGGGGGAATTCTTCCGATAGCGGGGTTTTTTTGGCGTTGATGTGGGAAACTGTTTTTATTAAGTTCCAAACCTCGGGAAAAAGGGTCTGATCTAACCTTTTACAAATGGGATACCTATATATATATATATATATAATATTATATTATATATATATATATATATATATGTTCAAGAATTACGCACTGGCAGCGCGAGAGAGGGTTAAAGTCGTATGGTAGCTTTAGCATCAAAGTATCGTATTTTCGAATTCAAAACAATGTTATTGAATGGAGGGGGGGTGCGATGATAATTATGATTGAATATAGGGTTGCAAGTATTGAAAGTTTGAGAAGTATACTGATTTACATAAACCTTATCTCATCACCATTATGATTTCAAAAATCTTTGACATTATTATTTTTAATTTCATATTGTGTTATGACACTTCTTATATTTGAACGAATTTAAATAAATGACCTATATTTGCTACTAAACGGAAAATAAGCTATTCACAGATATTCGATCTGCTTTTTCAGTTGTTCTTAAAATATGCTCAAGAAAAAACACAACTCTCTGTACAAATTCCGAGCTACCGAAAATCCGAGTTACTGTGACGTACCTTAACCTGACGCGTCTTTTAAATTCCCTCTTGAGCAAAACACGACTAAAGAAATTATCACTTCAAAAAGCAGTTTTACTTCATGAACTGTTACATGAAACATCTCTTTATTGTTAGTTGTATAGATCTGATTTATATGAAGGGAATTTTTAACTTTGAGGCTCCAGTAAGGGATACGAATTGTTTTGCAGTTTACTAAAAATGTTATTGAAAGAGAAGTAGCAGTACAACTGTGTTGAATATCACATGACATATGTATAGAAAACACGACACATGTAGAAGTTATATGAACATAAGGAAAGTTTTAATTACTAGGTTATTCTTCAGAGAATGTAATGTCGCCTTTTTTTGGAGCCGTCGTAGAATCATATACCTAGAGAAAGGTCAGATCATCAATTACAATACACTATTGAGCAAATTACATGAGGCTCTACCCAAGAAAATAGCGTTGTATGATTACTAAAGGTGTGCGTCTTCTTGCCAATAATGCACCTGCTTAGTCATCTCGAGATGTAGTTGAGGAATTAGAGTGATGTGACTTGAAATTTTGCTACACTCATCCTGTTTTTCTCCATATCACTCTAAGGGACTTTTTTTATTCCCAGAACTCAAAAAAACAAATGTGGAGTTGGGAATTTGACAACCAGAATGATGTCACTCAAGAAGTGGAATAATGGTTTTCGACTCATTCTGCTGAGTTTTAGAATGAGGGCCTTCTAAAAGATTAAGAAACGTAGGAAGAAATGTATAACTCTGGATTATATACTAGTATGTCGAGAAGTCTTAAGAATAACAAATGAAAATTAAGTATCTATCTTGATTATTTTTGGTTATAATTTAGACATTATATATAAGATACCCCTAATGCATCGAGCCAAAGTTCATCTTGCCATAATTTATCTACAGTTTCAACTTCATATCAATACACTCCGTCTCTCCAATATAAAAATGTATTAAGCAAATTTATCTCGTATTTGTACGATGATCAAAGATCGTTCTGAATAATATAAACAAAATATCTAGACCAAAACTGTTACTGGAATATGTATTCATACACAAGATAACTGATTACATTATCAATTCCCTCTATGTGAAAGATCGTTAGAAAAAATTATCGGATCGCTTTAATTCTTAAT
>BMAV01022368.1:0-18233 GCA_019973955.1 Trichonephila inaurata madagascariensis
ATTTTAATTTTTTGTCATTTTTAATTTCTTTCTTTTTGTGTGATTCTTTTTGTACAGACTTTTCAGACAACATTTTAATTTTGTGTGTCCTACACAGAGTGTTTCCGAATTCAACTGAGAAATTAATAGGGGTGATAGTAGGCAGCATGGAGACATCAAATCACCATAGAACATTGGTTCGCAAACCTCGCTTAGTCGGACCAATTCGCAAAAATAGTTATGAAGGGTGTGATGTCCAGTGGCGTGAAAAGTGGCAATAAGAGGTAATAAGTACATTTATTAGACTTAAAGCATGCTTACAATACGAACAATGCATCTCAACTCGATGTCAGAAATGTGATAACAAGTGCCTTCCACAGGATTTGTTCGAAGTTGCGGCCGCGTAGGTCATAGCACAGCCGCCACCAATGGACGAATGGTTGTCGGACGTATTCAAACAAATCCGGTGTGCTGGCGATGTCAGCTGAAGCAAAGAGGATTTGTAACTTTAAATCCTCCATTTTAGCCTCTGACGTCTCATACACAAATGATTTTAAGCGTAGACTGAAGAACAAATCCAAAGGATTAAGTTTTGGGGAGTGTGGAGGCCAAGCAACAGGTCCGCTGCGTCCAATCCACCTCCTGGGATATGTAACATGGAGGTGAATACTCACCGCGATCGAGAAATGTGCTGATGCATCATAATGCATGAGCCACACGTTCTGGTGCACATTACCCCTTTTTGCAGAATAAAAAAGTAGTGAAAAATTTGCATACATGCAGGTTTCTTCAACTCTACTACGAGCTCCAAGTCCCCGCATTCGTTTGGCCACTCCCCTCATCTGGTTCATCGACCTTCCGACGGCTACTATTATCACTATTTTCCCCGACTAAACGTGGTTTGCCACTCCATATTCTAGGGATTTTTCGTCCCTATGCTGCCTACTATGACCTTTCAAAATTTGTCGTCGAATTCGCAACACCATGTTTATTGCATTATTATTGTATTTTAATTCTAGATCTCTGTATGGCATAAAGATACTTGTCTCTGTATTGCTAGCTGCATCATTCGAAATAAAAAAAATGATTTTTTGTAAGTATGATAGCTTTCTTATATAAAATTATATATAGATATATATATAACCCTAATAACCCCATAACCCTAATTCGCTGGCCCCAATTCGCGACAGCTTTAGAAATAAATAGGTCTCCCGTTTGTCAAAGACTTTTTGTATCTACATTTGTTATGTCTGGTGAATTCCAATTTCTTCCTGCTTTAGCACTGTTGGTTCTAGTACTTCTTCACTGTTATTTTATATATATATATATATGTATGTATTAATATTCTTCCTTTTTAGCTGCATTCCTACTAAGCCCTGTGGAGGTGGTAGCCTAGTGTTCAAAGGGAAAATCGGGCCCGGGTGTCAAGGGGGACCTATACCACTGAAAATTCACTGTGTCCTGAAAAAATGGGTGTACTGCAAAATATCAGAGGCCTGCGATCTAAGTTAACCCCCCCCTCGCCGGGGTTTCCCTTAAACCCCCAACAATAAAAAACCTCCCAGTATTCAAAAAAAAGGAGAACCCCAATTTTTTTTGTAGCTGCACATTTTGGTCTTTAACCCTTCGGTGATGAATCCCTCTTTCCAACGTTGGGAAATTTGACCTTCATCTGGGGGGTGAGAACTCCCCGAGAAAATTTAGCATTTGTATACGTTGCTCGAATGTTTGGAAAAAGATTAAAATATTATTTTTTTACTTTCTGCAATCATTATCTCATTAATTATAAAGTATATTTATTAGTGATATATACGTTTTATATACTGGCTTATGAAAAATATAAAATTATGTGTTTTAAAATGAAAATTTTGTATGTTTAGTTTAAATTAATGTTAGTCTCATTTGTATGAATTAAATTTAATAATTTTATTTGCATAACACAAAAAACGTCTTGTAATTTATAAATATTATCATAATGACTGAATTTTTTTTTTCATAATTAAATACACTGCAAAAAGTTTGGGGGTGTTCTCTACACCCCAGTATTGACGGTAGCAAAAAGGCGCGAGTGACCGCGGGTTAAATGGAAGTCATTTCCTTTACCAATAAAATATTTGTGAATAACCCCTCAACAAAAGGTAATAAAAGTCTTCCTCTTGAAATTAAACACACACACATAACATTTGATAATAATAAGTAGAATCAAACGCTTTAAGTAATTTTATGCAATTTTTTTCTGAAATTAAGTAAAAGAGTGTAAGTAAAAAAAAAATTAAGTTTGAAATTTTTGTTTAAAAATTAAATGAAAAAATGACTCAACTAACATTAAATGAAATTTATATAAATGATCAGATTAATTCAGCGTTCCTCAAACTGTGGGGCTCTACAAGGGGGCGCGAGCCTATTGAAAAGTCGAAAACAAAAGATTTTTTTAAAAAAACTTATTAATTTACTGAAAGTAATAAAAAAAATAGATTAACACATAACAAAAAATATAATACACATCACACTGATAAAATACACTTATAAATGTATCAGTACTATACAATGTATTTTATAACTAATTTAACAATACTTAGCTGAGAACAAGTTTAACAATTACCAGTGACCCTATGGGCTTGTATTAATACTTATCTTGATAATTTGTACGGTTTATAATAAATCCCTTAAGTGCCGATTAAAAGTTTCAAGATTCGCTCCTTAATGCCCCTGTTTTCCACGTAGACGAGAGTATGTGATGTTTTTTGGGGGGAGGAGGGAAGGAGAATAAATAAGCAAATACTCTGAAATAAATAAAACCTTCGCAAACATTATCAAGGTCCTTTTATTATATTTCAAATAATATATATATTTATTATATTTTATTATAATTTTAAGGATAACAGTGCACAAAAAAGATCATACTTCGGAAAGACGTATAGATACGTCCAGAAAATTAATACTTTGACTGAGCGAGACGTTTATGTACTTTGGTGGCTCTTAAGGTTAAAGTCATATCGTAGTTTTAGCGTCAAAAAATAGTATTATTGAATTCAATACATTTTTATTGTATGAGGGGGCGATGGGAAAAAATGATTGAATATTGGGTCGCGAATATTGAAACTTTGAGAAGCACTGCTGTATATATATACTACCGTAATAAATTAGTGTGTTACGATATTTCAGTGCTATTCATTGTCCACGCACGTAGTTAACACTGTGACGAAGCATATCTCTTTCCCCTATTTTCCAACAGATCCCGTGCCGACAGAAGCTGCGAAAATTCCGGGAAGTTCCCAAAATTGCTGGGAAGGAATTTCGTAGCTGGGTGGTCGAGTTTCGGCACCCTTTTTGTCCAACTGACTGGACTGTCAAAAATTGGCGCCTTATCATTGTGTGCCCATTTTCCCAGAACTCGGAGGCGCCGTCACGTCGGGGATCATACAACTGTACACCCAGCCTTGGCGTCTCTTTAGGACAAGCGGAAACGACTGAATTGGGCGAGGCAGAGATGTATGAGATCAAGAGAACCGAGACCGGAAGGCGGCAGCAGACCCCGGGGGGACTGAGGCCGACAAGGAAATGAGCGGTGGATGACGAGGAAGAAGAAATGCTATAAAACGGGCAAGAGAGTCCAGGAGAGAAGGAGACTGGATCTTTGAAGGGAGCGGTTCGGACGTCCCTTGAGCGATAGCGATAACGAGCCCGCGAAGTACAGCGGTCTCCTGGCTGGGAAAACCCAGGAACGGAAGAGTGCGAAAGAGACTCTAAATTGATAGTGAACTGTAATTATAGTATATACCTTTTTACTTATTATTTTGATGAATTTCCTGTGAAATAAATAGTTAGCCTAGAATTGAGTGAGATCATTACAACACCTTGCCCTTTCGTCTGTATATGTCACATTTTCCAACCGGACTGGTATCTTATCTGGACCGGACTGGTTTATATACGTCGGTGGCACTTAAGAGGTTAAAGTCGTTTCGAAGCTTTAGCGTCAAGGTATAGTATTATAGAATTCAATACATTGTTATTGTATGGAGGGGGCACGATGAAAATTAGGATTGAATATTGGGTCGCGAATGCTGAAAGTTTGAGAAGCACTGGATTCATTAAATTGGGTCATTGAAAACAATCCCGGGATCTACCAACCTTATTACATAGTGAAATCTTAAGCGTACGGAAAAAAATATTTTGTTTCAAATTTGAGTTAGGGGATGTAAGTTTTCTCTCTGCTTACTACGCCATTTAGTTATAATACATTGAATAGCAAAAAAGCTCATCGCCAAGTTTCTCTTTGCAGTTATTCAACCGAATTTGGTGTCCCGAGAGATGTGAACCGTGCAAGAAAAAGAACAATTTATCTTGAGGAATTTAGAAGGGAAATCAATTGTGTAACAGTGCGAGGGAGAGGCGAAAAGAGCGAACGTTACCGATATAAGTTACATAAAACGTCGAATTAAGTTACCATTCAAATTGTAGCTCTGGAGACTTCATAAGACTTGGATTGAGAAGGACCATCATCTTGATGTTTGTAGAATATTTAACGGTGTATATCCCTTTAAGACCCAGCCCGCACGATCGTGCAGGTAAGATATTCTTATACGTTTTTGCTTCTGGAATAGTCGTATGTAAGAAAAGCCAGAATTAGCGGGTTTGCAAAAAGTGTAAGACATCAGTTTTTATGAACAGATGGTGGTTGTAGATCTTGTTTTACTTTTAGATGGCAAATCTAGCTTTGTTTACATATACAACGAAAACATGCCTTCTTTTTCACAGTCGTAAAAAGGTAATTATCGATATATTTCTAATGCTTCCATACAAATTTTTGTCTTAATGTTTAAATAATTTTAAAATAGTAAAAATAATAACTATACTCTATTAATGTGGTTTGTAGAACTTAGGATTTTATTACCCGCACGACCGTGCGGGTTGGGCGTTGCTTGAGTTACTGCAGCTGTAAAGGTAAATAATTGCCATGTGAGTTTTCTTTTCTTTCCAACAATTTTGATGGACGCCAACATACAAATGAAATATATAGGTATATATTTAATACCAAATTTTCTTGAGAGTCTCTCTGTCTCTCTCTCACCATGGATGAGTTTCTTTTTTTTCTTTTTCTCTCCCTTTTTTACAATTTTCTTTTTCATACATTTGTTGAGGGGTATGGCATTTTTATCCTCTCCACAGATATGTCTGCATCCATATCACTTCTTCCTCACACCCCTAAAAAAACAAACAAATTGGGGTTTTTCGGTGAAAGTTAGTGATATATTGTTTTTAATTTTCTTTAAATAAACTTTTCTGATACATTTTATTATTTTCCATGGAATACTGTGCTAACTTTTAACCAAAACGTTTTTTATACGAGAAAATGCTTCCAAACAAGATAAATAATCAACTTTTACATATGTAAATATTTTAAAAAACAATTAATATCTTATTTTATACAGGGGAAAGTTTTCAAAAGGCGCATGCATAATTCACTGCTGCTCGTCATAATCCAAAACTTTCTTGTGATGCATTGGTTCAAAATCACTTTCGTCACTTGAAAATACAATTTCGATTGATTTAATTTTTGGCACCTTATACAGTTAGTGATAAGTTTTTGCGATACGCCGACGGTCAGTTGATCTGTTACTTGTAAATGTTATTGTCGCCAGATATGCATGATCAAAGCTCTTTTTAGAATTTCAAACTCCTTTCGAAATTGGTGCCTATTTTAATAAGGTGACCAGTTTTTTTACAATGAAAAGGAGGACATGCGTGAAAAATTTAAGAAAAAGTTATACAACGTAAATATATGAAACATTTTATTAACTCAAATACAAATAATCTAATTACACTTGCATTCCTTTTAATTATTTACTTAAACGAGTATTTTCCCAATGAAATATCATTTTCTAATACATCGGTGATTTTGGAGCAAAAAATATACTTTATACTGAACTTTAAAGTGCTACAGCTAAAGTATCAACATTCAATCTTGATTTCTCACTTGTCCAAAAATCATTACCAATTGAAAAAACTCTTTTAATTTCTGCATTAGTTCCAGGTCAACATAAGGTAAAGTCATCAAGAATAACTAAATTATATGGAAAGTGTTCATTTTTGAAATGGGTAAGTATTTCCACCCACCTTTAATCAATTTCAGACTGCTGATTTACCAATTGTTCCAATTTATCAAAATTTAACTATACATTCAGTCTTCTAATTTATTCAAACAGACAACCGTCATTAATATTAATATCAGGCATTTCTTTCAAGAAAAACTCAACACAATTTTCTATATCTGCCCAATTTACTTGCGATGAAGTTAAAAAACATTGAAAACTGTTATTTCCTGTGATATTTGTTTCAGACCATTCTTCGACATATTGGGAACATGTTTGGTTCAACGCTGAATAGAGATTAACAGATCAGTTTTTTAAAATATTGAAAAGGAGGACAAGTAGGAGGATACTTTTCGAGGAAGTACAGAACCTATAAAAGGAGGACGGTTGGCCACCTTAATTTTAAGAAAATTCTTTTTCAATTTATTGAAATGAGAGTGAGAGAGTTATATTAAAGCTGTCTATAAAGAGTTATATTAAAGAACTAACTATCACATCACACCAACGAAAGGACGTTTGAGAGTCGACAGGTTTAACGTGCAGCGGCCTTCTCTACACGGTGGGTCATCAGTAGTACCAGGATTCCAACCCGTGACACTCCGCCTACTAGTTCTTAACCATTACCACTAGGATACCATGGCCACCTAATTTGTTGGAAAACTGGATCCCTATATGTATTTTATCCACTGTCATAGAATTCAGTTCTTCTTGCCCGTGTCCATAATTTACCATTGATAATGTCACTATTATTGACAGTTTCGCCCTCAATCATTTCGATCAGATGATTTTTCTATAAAATGACCCATAATCACGTAAGTCGAGGATAGAAATCGGAATACGAAGCACTCACATGTTGCTTACATGTTGAACGAAAGTAATTGAATGCGCATTATCGGGAGACTGACGACTGTTTATAACAAATAAACAGAGTGTCTTGAAGTATATATATGTACACTGATAGGAAAAATTACAGCGCATCAACACTGTTGAAATTCATATATCGCATTAAAAAAACCACACAAGACAAATCAGACCAAACAAATCGTACAAAAATAAAATCGCATAAAAAAGAACCGCACAAAAACAGGTTTTACTGTTTGTGCTTATCTTTTACGTAATACAATTTTATAAACTTGGCATTCTTTTTCAACTGTCCTGTATATGTGTGTTTAGTTAGATTTTGTGACTAAATGTTAGATTCTGACATTTCCTTCAATTTTAACTATTCCTAATATTAGTTCACCCTCTCCTTATTATATATATATATATATATATATATATATATATATATATATATATATATATATATATATATATATATATATATATCTTGTTCAAGTTTTCAATCGTCAATAAAATACTTTCTATTCATCCATTTAAGTTCAAATGCATTTTTTAAACTTGTGTGTAGTGGATTACACTTTATGTTAATACAGTTTTTTATAACATTAATTCATTAATTAAATTAAAAAGTGAATAAATAGTAACAAACAAAAATAATAGTCTAAAAGCATTTACATAAAGGAAAATTGCTCGTTGTGCCCATGTAGCGCAATGGATAGTGCGTTGGGCTTTCAGTCGAAAGGGCATGGGTTCTAATCCCACCTGGGATGGCCTAATTTCTAAGAATTTGATCTCTTTTTTTTACTATACTATTTTATTAGAATAATTCAATTTAATTAATGAATAAATAGTGACAGACAAAAAAATATATAGTCCAATCCCATATATAGAAATGAAAATAAAAAATTGTAAGGAAAATCGCTTTCTTTTTTGTCACGTAATATTTGATTCTGTCATATGTATATTTATATTAATTGTGACTATTTAATAAAAGATAACTAAAATAAAATTTTTCTTTGTTGACCGAAGTAGGAATTAACTTAATTTTTTTTTTTGCATTACTTGTTTAGATACAATGCAATTCTATAATTTTAGAGTCACTAAAAATTGAACTCATCATTCCACAATGTAGATTTTTCCCTTATATTTTATAAAAACCATCTTCATTAAATAATAACTACTCAGTCAAGAAATTCCATCCTTTTTTTCTATGGGAAACTCTCACGTTGATTTGAAACTTTCTGCTACGGTAATCTGAGAAAAACTGATTGGGTCACACGCTTTGAAAATGATGACATAACTTTCATTATTGTAATCATATTTTATATACCAGCGAATCTGTAACTGAAATAAATTTTTAAGCGTAGGTAGGGAAGTTTTGTTTTTAATTTTCTTTAAATTATTTATAAATACATGTAGTTTTTATTATTTTTTTTTATTTAAGTTGCATTTTTTTAAAGTGCATCTCATATCATAAAAATTTGCAAGAAATTTTTTTGAAAAAATGGTGGGTTTTTAAAAAGTAATTTAACGCACTAATTGCTTGGGTTGGGGATAGTTTTTTTTTTTCTATAATTCACAGATGTTGTAACAGATTGACGAAACGTAAAATGTTACTGTATTGTATTCATCGAGGAAATATTGATTCGAAAAAGTATATATATATTACACACTTTAATTATTCTAAACTAAAATAAGCCTGACGTAAGATTGCAAACGTAAAATTTTTAAAGTAGGTTTAAAATTTCCCCCTTAATGCTTTTGTCATTATAAAAGAATAATTTTTATCTTCATTGCAGTTCAAAGTTATGAAATGTTTTCATGTAAATATGAATTATACAAATTTAATTATTTTTCATATAACTTGGAATAAAATAATCAAAAATTATTTTCATGTTTCAACTTTTCAAAAATTCTTTTATCATGAAAATACATTACATTATTTCTTTTCAAACCATCAGTAACCGTAGTGTTTATATAAAATCAGTAATATCATTTGATACTTTTTGTCTAAGGTGAATTTTTTCCCTTAGTGGTATTCTATGCTTTGTCCTTAGTTAAGGAAATATAACTACTGCATATTAATTGCAATAATAATTAACCTTCTTAGAATATTATCATCATTTAAATTTTAGAAGAAAACGTTGATCAGAGTATTTGACTCTTTATGGAAACAATAAATATTTATATAATATTCCTTTTAATAAGATGAGATTTATACTTCCTATATATTTCTTCCAAATACAAATGAATGCTTAATCAGTTGAATCAATAATATATTTACTCTTTTTTTTTTGTGAACACAGTAATATTTTTAGGCAGTTCCTCTGCTACCTTTTTTAATAAAACTCGTAAAATCAGATACAATGTCCTTATCATTTTATGACCGCATTTGCAACCGACACATTCAGAAGAGTGATAGTAGGCAGTATGGGAACGACAAATTATCACAGGATAGGGGGGTCGCAAATCACGATAAACGCAGACGTCGGGTGGAAGATGAACCAGATGAGGGGAGTGATCGAACTAATTACATATACTACCCGGATATCTCAATGACTTAAAATACCTTGTGTACCTACAACACGTCCTCCTGGAGTTGCTGCAGGGAGTACCAGCCACTTGCCACCAAAGCGTGTTATTCGTGCACTGTGGTACACCAGAACTTTTTTCGGTTGATGTGCGTAACCACCTTTATGCTACATATCCTAGGAGATGGAATGGTCATGGTGGACCTGCTGCTTGGCTTCCACGCTCCCCCCGGATCTCAATCCTTTGGATTTCTTCTTCTGGTGCCACCGGAAATTGGTTGTGTTTGTGACGCTGGTGGCTACAGGAAATCTCGTCGCTTTAGGGTCATCAAAACACACCGGATTTGTATGAATTCGCCCGACAATCTTCGTCTGTGGTGTTGGGGTGTGCTATAACCTACGCGGGCAACTTTGAACAGTTCAAACTTGGGTTGTCTTTTAGTCGAGCCTTGTTGCATTGCTCGTATAGTAAACTGTTTTACTTATTTTTTTTTCCCTTTTTTCTTTTCAATCCAATATATACATACGTGCGTCTCTGTGATAAACAATGGCACTGGGGAGCGAATCATGAAAATTTTCCTTTTTATCAATAAATACTAAAATAATACTAATATGATAATTTGAAATGGTTAGCGGCTAAAACGGTAAAATGCTATAAGACAGAATTATATACAAATCACTCCCCAAATTAAGGTATCCGACTACGTTCGGGACCGGGTTTTAAAAAGCCATAAATGGATATTTTCATGATGTTAGAGTCACTTAGATTAGAATTAAAGTATAAAATAGTTTTAAGGCATTATGACGAAAACAATTATTAAAATACAATATTTTGTCAAAAAATTAACTTAGAAAAACCCTTTTTCAAAACGTTCTCCTTTTATAAAAAATGCTTCTATAATAATAATATTTGGCTTATATAAAGTAAAAAATTCTCCAGAGAGTCTAAATTAGGATTTTTGAAAAATTCACATTATTTTCAAAGTTACCTCCAATTGAAATGATTATCGGGTTTTTTTCTTAAAATTTCTCCCTTCTGTTGGAATAAAAATGGGAAATCCTTTTTAAGTTATATTAAACAAAAAATTTTAGTTAGCCTCTGAAAAGAGGCTTTAAAATTTTATACAGGTAAGTATTATTCAAGAAGCATTTTTCATAAAAGGAGAATGTTTTGAAAATGGGTCATTCTATGTTCATTTTTGTCAAAATATTTTACTTAAATAATTTTTTTTAATTTATATTCCCTTAAAAAATTTTTAACCCTTTTCTAATCTAAGTGACTAAATATCATAAATATTATCCATTTATAAGCTTTTTCCAAAATAACGGTTCCGAAATTGTCGGATACCTTAAAAAAATACACGAAAAGGATTTTCCAACATTTTTCTAAATACTTCTATAGCGGTCTTAGGCTTAGGAAAAAAAACTGCAGTTTAAAAACATTATACATTATAATGAATGAATATGCAGAATTTGTCTTCATAAATAATAACAGCTAAAGAAAAATGTTCAACTTCCTGAGAAGAATCCAGTAATAATTCCCATTCACTTCGGATACAAAAGTCGTAAAAGAATTCTTAAGAAAAATTATTCGTGGAAAACAAAGCAGTTAGACATCATATCTCGCGGATGATGCGTCGTAAATCAAGCAGGAACAAAAACAACTAACTGAAGGCACCTCTGTGCATTCCGCAACGCTAGCACAGCTCTGAGCAAATTTAATTAAAAGCCCAAATCACTGTTTGTTTATAATGCTCTCTTCCCCCTTCTGTATCGAATCAAATCACACCCTTTAAGTGAATCTCTGCTGCAATAAAATAAAAATCTAAACGCATTCCGCAGAAAGTGAGGCAGTTGTGTCACAGTTGGAGAAACATGAATCTTCGTGCTCGAGCAGGTTGCGTCTATTCACTGACTGTAGACGGAACTACGGATTGACGACCAGGTCCGCTTGCTGTTTTGAAAGAAACAGCCCGCAACAGTTGGCACTTTATCCTTGAATTTAAAAAAAGGGAAAAGAAGTAACAACTTGTGTACAGTTACATTTCATTGATTTTTGACTGGAAAGGGTAATTAATTGTGTCTACCCGTATCAATTTATTTCTCAAAATGACGCTGAATATATTGGGTTTTGAAACGATATAAGTGAGGTTTTTACATTTAAAAAAAACTGTATATATATCCAGTGTTTATGATTCTTACCAAATTAAGCAGCATTTCTAGCATTATAATTGAAAAAAATATCCAGGATGGAGTAGTATGTTTCCATGTTGTGAAAGGAATTTCATATCTACGAATAACTAGGCCAGGGATGGCGAACCAGTGGCACGCGTGCCATCAATGGCACGCGACACAATGTTTTGGGTACGCGAGTGATCAAAATAGTTGCATTTTATTTCAAAATAACGAAGTTCACTTTGAAGTATTACGAACAAACGCGAGTGATCGGTCGCGGGGTGGTGGGGAGCACACTTGCTTACAATTGTTTTGTCTTGGTTACGTCGTGGGGTACATTTGCTTTTGAAGAAAAATTTGTCTACTCAAAGCATAGTCAATTTTGTTGACACAACTGTTTTTTAAAGTTTATTTGTGTTATATTTACGATTTTTAACTGATGGAGTAGTATGTTTCCATGCTGTGAAAGGAATTTCATATCTACGAATAACTAGGCCAGAGATGGCGAACCAGTGGCACTGAGTGCCATCAATGGCACGCGACACAATGTTTTGGGTACGCGAGTGATCAAAATAGTTGCATTTTATTTCAAAATAACGAAGTTCACTTTGAAGTATTACGAACAAACGCGAGTGATCGGTCGCGGGGTGGTGGGGAGCACACTTGCTTACAATTGTTTTGTCTTAGTTACGTCGTGGGCTACAGTTGCTTTTGAAGAAAAATTTGTCTACGCAAAGCATAGTCAATTTTGTTGACACAACTGTTTTTTAAAGTTTATTTGTGTTATATTTACGATTTTTAACTGATGGAGTAGTATGTTTCCATGCTGTGAAAGGAATTTCATATCTACGAATAACTAGGCCAGGGATGGCGAACCAGTGGCACGCGTGCCATCAATGGCACGCGACACAATGTTTTGGGTACGCGAGTGATCAAAATAGTTGCATTTTATTTCAAAATAACGAAGTTCACTTTGAAGTATTACGAACAAACGCGAGTGATCGGTCGCGGGGTGGTGGGGAGCACACTTGCTTACAATTGTTTTGTCTTAGTTACGTCGTGGGCTACAGTTGCTTTTGAAGCAAAATTTGTCTACGCAAAGCATAGTCAATTTTGTTGACCCAACTGTTTTTTAAAGTTTATTTGTGTTATATTTACGATTTTTAACTGTTATTTAATATGGCTAGTTCAGAATAAAAAGAGCAAGATAGTAAGTGTAACAGAGAACTTCAAATTTGGTGAATCTAGAAATATGGCATTATTAGTAAAGGTGACAAAGTGGTGTGTGTTTTATGTTCTGGAACAGTGGTATGCAGAACACGCGTCTGTACAAATCACAAATACTCTTGTCAAAAAAGTGATCCACAACAAAAATCATTAATTGCTTAGAAACCAATTGTCAGATGACTCCAATTCAGCATGCATTCTACTAAAAGAAACATCTTATAATCCTAATGTAAGTTATTTATCATCCACACACACACACACACACACACACACACACACACACACACACACACACACACACACACACACACACACACACACACACACACACACACACACACACACACACACACACACACACACACACAACACACACACACACACACACACACACACACACACACACACACACACACACACACACACACACACACACACACACACACACACACACACACACACAATCTGCAGAAAAATCACACTAATGTTACTTTAATTCGAATTACACGTATAACTCAAATATTTTCGGCAATACAACGTAAAAGGTATTTTTTTGTAGTAAATAAAAAGTTTTGAGTTGTTATAGAATTTAATTTCATTATTTTCCTAATAATCACATTTCAAAATTATTTGACGGCACGTCTATACCTCATCAAATATTTCTTAAGAAAAAATGGCGCGTTGATCCATAAAGGTTCGCCACCCCTGAACTAGGCTGTTATTCAAGTCTTGATACAAATAACATGTCTGTTTTTTATATGTTTGTAAACGGTTTCTATTCATTTTTTCAGTTTGTTTTAAAGAGTGTACATGGATTTAGCAACAAACAAATTACGATTTATCATCTTCCCCATAAATACAAGAAAAATTTGGATGCGTATAGAGTTTGAGAAGCTCGTTTCTCGAAATCTACCAGAATCTAAGTATTACATATTCTGGAGAAAAGCTCTAGAAACATTTACAAATTTATCACATTTATTCACATTTCAGGCATCTTTAATATAGATAATACATTGGTGATCAATCTTAAATTTGTTTCAATAGGATGAAATATGCAGTCTTTTACAAATTTAAATTATGCTCCAAATAATTTGGACAATTATGGTTCTTGCATATTGCGTTATCCAACTGGTTCAATTTATGCAAGAATTTGATAATAATGATAATTTAAGATCTGAATGCATTCAAAACGTTTTTTTATCCATGGATTTCTTAGTTCATTTTGTTATAAATATCTAGTTGTCCTCATCCCCGTGACGTCTTAAGCTTTCTTGAGGACCTAGGCCACTATGCAAAAGTAGCCCCACATGCGACCTTTTTAAGTTGACAGTAAATAGCTCACGTAGTCATACAGTACATTGATTGCGTATACTCATACAAACGGCAACCCGTAACAAAAAAAATGTGTGGGACTGACAATCCCATAAATCTAGGTATAAACTGATTGGACCAACTGCAACTTTCGACTAAAGGAGAAATGATGATATGTCTTGGTAGTACTAGACACAGACGACGGACATGATATAAAAAAATGCAATCTTGCAGTTGTTGCCAGTAGGTGCGGGACTGACAATAAATGTGCGGGACTGACAATAAATGTACGGGACTGACAATAAATGTACGGGACTGACAATAAATGTGCGGGACTGACAATAAATGTACGGGACTGACAATAAATATGCGGGACTGAGAATAAATGTACGGGACTGACAATCCCATAAACTTAGGTATAAACTGTCTGAACCAACTGCAGCTTTTGACTAAATGAGAAATGATGATATATCTTGGTAGTACTAGACACAGACGACGGACATGATATAAAAAAATGCAATCTTGCAGTTGTTGCCAGTAGGTGCGGGACTGACAATAAATGTGCGGAACTGACAATCCCATAACCTAGGTATAAACTGACTGAACCAACTGCAGCTTTCGACTAAATGAGCAATGATGATATATTTTGGTAGTCCTAGACACAGACGACGGACATGATATAAAAAATGCAATCTTGCAGTTGTTGCCAGTAGGTGCGAGACTGACAATAAATGTGCGGAACTGACAATCCCATAACCTAGGTATAAACTGACTGAACCAGCTGCAGCTTTCGACTAAATGAGCAATGATGATAAATTTTGGTAGTCCCTAGCACAGACGACGGACATGATATAAAAATGCAATCTTGCAGTTGTTGCCGTAGGTGCGAGACTGACAATAAATGTGTGGAACTGACAATTCCATAACCTAGGTATAAACTGACTGAACCAGCTGCAGCTTTCGACTAAATGAGCAATGATGATAAATTTTGGTATTCATAGACACAGAAGACGGACATGATATAAAAAAAAAAAATGCAATCTTGCAGTTGTTGCCATCAGGCGTATAGTTAGAAATTTTAAATTTTTTGGAGAATATACCAGAAATAATATTTGACGGTTAAAATTATTCAGATCATGATCTTGTTGAGGCCGAGTTGAGAACGAGATGAACTTTTTTCCCTTCGATGCCGAAGCCTTGGTTTCGTGACCAGTTGACCCATGCCTTAAAACGTCCATTGGGCTCCTAATAACTCATACTATAATCTGGGATAGTAATTTTTGTTTCTGTTTTCTCTCTGTTCCATTTCGAAAGAAAAAAAATTTAATACAATAACCAGGGCAAAAACCAATGAAGCAATTATGTTCTACGGTGTATTTATCGTTACTGATAGCAAAAACGAAATATACACAATAAAGTTTAATTAATTTATTCTTTGTGAAAAACCATTATTTGTATCGTTGTATGACTTTCAATTGAGAAAATTCTTTGTGAAATAAGCAATAATTAAATCCAATATAAGTTTATTACTTACATGTGAAATTTTAGGGGTTTAAAAAGTATTAAAATAATTTAAGCTATATTATAAGAAGTTTTTCAGTCGCATGGTATTTTCAAACTTAAAAATCCAGTAAATTAACTTATATATATATAAAATGATTACATAAACTTTACACAAGGCAACAGTTTATAAATAATTTCATTTTGTAAATATGCTTAGATCGCATAAAGTACATTCATTTAATCATGAAGATACAAAGCGTATATAAATAATTCATTTTTTGCATGCCATTTATTTATGCATTTCTTTTATATGTATTATATTACATGTATCAAGTATCGTAATATTGGACTCGAGACAAAAGACGAAGCAACTGAGTTAAAAGTAAAGCGTAGAATCAGTAATAATGTTCGAAGAGTGTCAAATATTAAACAAATATTTTTATGCGATATAAACGCTGTAGAGGAGAAAGATCGATCTTTTTTGTTTGTAAGAAATCAGTATGAACTCTAGAAAAAAAATCATATATTTCGGATAAAAATATATTTAAAAAACTTTTGACTGAGAAGAGAATCAATATTTAGCAAATATCCATTGAAATAATTTATTTTTTGCCTCACGACAAAATGATTTTTTTTCATTTAAGGCTTTCTTCATTTAGTGTCCCAAAATTGAGAATTCTGAAGTGTTCTAATAGTAATAAAAATTCATGTAATTGTGATGTATGCATCCTCTATTATCGAATCACATCCTAAAAATTTTAAAATATTCGAAAAATGTATTTTTTTAAAAAAAATTTAAAAACATAAAACAGAAAATTCACTTAGTATTAAATGTAGATCGTATTTCTTTCTTTTTTTAGAGGAAAGCGTTTGAGTGATTGAAATAAAAATCATTAGTATCTCTAAATAAGTAATGCCTTTTTCAGCGAAGCCAGAATATGATATTTCAATATTAAATATTTTCTATCCTTTAGGTGGGAGTTTGCTGGAACGTCTTAAGATTCTTTAAACCCCTTGGGCCAGAAGAATTTTATTTGAGGCCCTCGGACCTTATGAAAAAGTAGGCCTGTCTGATATCTTTAAAAGTAGACAGTATATAGCATGCATTGTCAAATACTCGTTCAAACGATTATTTGAAACAAATAAATATGCACGACTCCCAATCTCAAAAGCCTAAACACAAACCGGTTTGACCGAGGGCGATATTTCGACTAAATGAATTGAATAATTGTTTATGGTTTTAGGCCTAGTCCTAGACATTTTGATAACGGTCTCATTACATAATAATACCGTCTTACCACACTTTTGCCAGTTGACATGCAGTTTGAAATTCTCTGTTTTTCGGAGAATATGTACGGGAATAGTACTTGACCATTAAACTTATCCGGATCATATGATCTTATTAAGACAGAGTCGAGAACGAAACGAGGCCCCTACCGAGAGCGCGGCTCTGGTCCAGTTGGCCTATGCCTTAAGACAGTGTTTCTCAAACTGTTGGGCGCGCCCCCTAGAGGGTGTGATAACTCTACGAAGGGGGCGCGAGCATATTGAAAAGTCAAAAACAAAGGATTATTAAAAAAATTATTAATTTACTGAACAAAATACATTCTGACATAATAAAAAATTAAGTATAAATTTACACTTATAAATATATCAGTACTGCACAATGTATTTTATAATTAATTTAAAAATACTAAGAACAAATTTAATAATAACCAGTGACCCCATGGGCTTGTCATATATAAAATTATATGCAAAAATTAACACTTATCTTGATAATTTGTATGGTTTATAATTGATCCCTTATAAATGCCGATTAAAAATTAGGCGATTCACTTCCCAATGCCACCATTTAACAAGTAGGCGAGAGTATGTGGTGTATGGGGGAAGGGTTGAAAAGGAATAAATAAGCAAATTCTCTGAAATTAGTAAATCCTTCGCAAAAGATAGCGCTTTGGAAAGACGTATACATACGTCCAGGGCAATTAATTCACTGGCTGAGTGAGACGTTTATATTCGCCGGTGGCGCTTAAGAATTTAAAGTCGTGTGACGTCTCTCGCGTCTTTCTGCTAACATAACTCCTATGTTCTTTGACGGCCACGATTAATGGCAAAACTTTTCCAACCCAATACCAAGAAGATAAACGAAGATAATATGTAAATGAGATATACTATAAAAGGATAGAAGCTTTGATGATAAGATATAGCGCGGCAAGCTTAGAGATAGTTTAGTGTGGAATCATTCTGATCGATAGTGCGGCAAGTTTAAAGATAGCTTAGCGTGGAATCTTGCAGATCAAGAGTTAGCAGTCCGATAGTTTTGGAAGGAATAGAAGTCCTATATAAAGAAGTTGGAATCTTCATATAGAAAGTGAATTATAAATATCTATATAGGTGAAAGAAGGAGATCTGCAAAAGGTAATATTTGACATAGGTATTTAGATGAATCGGTTTATTAACTATAATTAAGATAAAGGATCTAGTTGCGTGATCTGACTTAAATACACGGTTTAATTGGGTGTTGACTCTCACTTTAAATATAGTTGTCAAATTAGAATTAAGTAATATAAGT
>BMAV01022370.1:0-33392 GCA_019973955.1 Trichonephila inaurata madagascariensis
GACTAAAAAAACCAAAAGCACAAGAAAAAGTTCAACATGCTATTTATCGATCATCCAAGAACAATTAAACTGCAATAACTTTAACGAAATGTAACACTTTTACCCGCAAATTCATTCCTGTGATGAAAGCGAAAAGTGTCTGTGATTTGTGTTCTTCAGTAATGTCAAACACATTTGAAACATTTTTGTTCAGTTTGAATTTTTTCTAAAATTTTGAAAGAAAATTGAAAAGTCCGTAAAAGTAGGTAAATATACTTTCTGTAAATTAAATTATTCACTGGAATTTGATTTTTATCGTGTACAATAAAAATAATTATAAATGAAAATAATTGAGGGTGACTCAGTAATATTGCGCAAACATTTAAGGTCTCCGACTACGTTCGGAACAGTGATTTTAAAAAAGCGCATAAATGGATGATTCTCATGATATTTAGTGTCACTTAGATTAGAGAATACACGTATTAAATTGTTTTAAGGACATTTTGACAAAAAAAAATTATTTAAATACAATATTTCGGCAAAAAATTAACTTAGAATAACCTTTTTTCAAAATGTTCTCCTTTTGTGAAAAATGCTTTTATTATAGTAATAATTTGCCTGTATACAGCACAGACCTCTGTACAGAGGCGTAACAATGATTTCTGAAAAATTCACATTATTTTCAGAGTTACCACCAATTGAAATAATTATCGGCATTTTTTTCTTAAAATTTCTCCCCTCTGTTGTCGTAAAGCATGGATAAATCCACTTCTAAGTTATATATTTCAAAAATTCTAGTTGAGCCTCTGTACAGAGGTCTGAGCTATATACAAGCAAAATATTATTACTAGAGAAGCATTTTTCACAAAAGGAGAATATTTTGAAAATGGTTCATTCTAGGTTCTTTTTTGTGAAAATATTGTACTGAAATAATTTTTTATTGTAATACTATTCTTAAAACAATTTTATATACATTTTCTAATCTAATTGACACGAAATATCATAATTATTATCAATTTTTACGCTTTTGCAAAATCACGATTCCGAACGTAGTCGGATATCTTAACTTTAGTATCGAGTACGCGCCTTCTCCCGAGTTAAATATAAATAGACAATAGTAATATAAAAACAATAACAAGCATATATAATACAGAGATTTTTGCTCAATTTTAATCTTGAATCAAATAGGTTCCGTATTAATTTAGATTCCGACAGTAATTTTTCTTATTCTTTACAGCCTTAATAATCTTATCATTTCAAAATTAGGTGTGTTCTATTACTTCATATTTATTTTATCCAACCTTAAGGAAAGCAATTAATGTCTCTATTTTTTTAATTATAAAAGATTGGCAAAAATAATTGTATTGATTTTAATTGAGTTGTATATAACTCAACCTATATGCCAAATTTTGATGATGAGTCAAGTGAAAAAGTTTAGTCTCTCTCTCATTTATTTCACTACGCTTCTGTATTTTTATGAAATCAGGATGTGAGCCAATAGCTAACCTTAGAGTGCAGAACGCGAATTCTTGACCATCTGCTTACGCGGTGTTCATAAATTCAAAAATAATAGTCGAAATATTTTTGCTCTGTTGATATTGAAAACGTCATACCAAAATTAACGAATCAAAAATTCTTTACTGTTTTATAATTGAATCAAATACTTTAAATGTCAAACGCCAGTTAGAAGATTATAGTATCAATAGCGATTTGTATAAATATCGCAATTAAAAAATGGTATTTTTAAAAGATATGCTATTCCATCTGTCACAGAGTTCTAATAATTAATCAAAGCATTGTCTGAATTGTTCTTTCCTTTTTTAAGTCTCAGCTAATCTGTTAAAGTAAAAATAAGATGTCTAGACAGTGCATCACAAAATAAACAAAGTGACAAGTAAATGATTCAACATGTTTGATTGTCGTGAGTGTCATTGAGATCCTTTTTTGATTCGAGAAGGAAAAACCACCAACTACTTAAAGACAAGCTAAAAGCATATATATATGTGTGTGTGTGTGCATTTGTGTGTTTAGAATATAAATGCTTATTTTTAGATGCATAAATTAAGTAAGAGTGAAGAAAATAGTAACATATATTTCAAAGATTTATATAGCATTAAAACACTTAGATTATAAAAATAATTTTATTACTATAAGGATATTATTAGAGTTCTATTAGAATATTCTGAAAGTTTATTACTCTTAGAATATTTCAATCATTAACTTATGTATAAAAGGAGTTGAAGCTTTTTCACAAACTTCCCGATATCCTATGTGTGTGTGTGTGTGGTTTCTGAACTTAAAATATTTTATCATCATAACTGATATAATATATTACAACAACAATCTCTATTATAAAAGTATCTAGCAATAATATAAAGTTCCTATAAAATTTACTGTTTTTACTACAAATTTTCAAATTACTTATAATTCAAAGACAGTTTTAAAGAATAGTTCCAGAAAAAAAGGAAGAAAAACCCAGTTTTTATCAATAATATTACTGTAGAACGCGTAGTATTCTGTGCATACTTTTCAAACTTCCAATATTTGTGAGCCGATTTTCAATCAAATTTTTTATCGCCCCCTTGCAATACATGCATTGAAAGGAAATAATAATACACTTTGTCTAAAGCTACAATAAAACGCTTTAATTATAAAAAGCGTGTAAATTATCAAGATAAGCATTTAAACTTTGTATATATTTTTTAATGAGTAAAGCTCATGGTAATCACTAGTAATTATTAAATTTGTTCTTAATTTAGTATTGATAAATTAATAGTGAAATACTTTATACAGTACTGATACATTTATAACTATATTATATCATGCGTGTATTTTATTTCTTATTATGCTGAAATACATTTAATTTCTTACTTTCAGTAAATTAAAAACTTCTTTAAATAATATTTCATTTTTAACTTTCCGATATTCTCGCGATCCTCACGTAGGGTTATCACGCCCCAACGCCCCCCACAGTTTGAGAAAAGCTGTACAAAACACAAGACATACAGGGACGGGAAAAAGAGAATAAAAAAAAGTTTTTTTGTTTTTCGAACAGCAGAAAGTGTGGGAAACTTTTTGGTTGCATTTAATAGATGCCCCTACGTAAACCGAAGCATCGGATAAAGGTGTACGCGCATACACGGGTTTTGTTACCACGCTCGCTATAAAGCTTAATTCCGCCTGCGGACAAAGTAAGGAAAATTACACTAACATTGACTCACTTATACGAATCTGGCACATGGGGCTGCTGTTAACGATGAACGACTTACACAGAAGTTGTTAATCCAGGAGGCAAACTCCCAACCATGACCACGCCTTCCTAGTACACTTGCATGAGAGATTGTCCGACAGCGGATCCTTCATCGCAGATAATACACAGGAACGTGAGCGAAGAGTAAACTACACCCACATGCATCCCCACCCCAACAACCCCCACACTCACGCACACACACACACACGCACGCATACACACACGCACACACACACACAAACGCACAAACGCACACACACACGCACACACACACATACACACACACATACACCCACACACACACACGCAAAACGCAGCACCCATAACACGCACATAACACACATACACACATATACACACATACACATACATACATCCACACACGCGCACACGCACCCCACTCTACACCATGCAACACACACACGCATACACACACACGCACACACGCACGCACACACACACACACACTCAAGGAGACGGGCTGGATCTGGTACAGAACAATTCCGGTACCTTTATGCGGGTGATTGTCAGTCATGTCATTATTTCCAATATGGCCAACTGACAGATTGTGTATACTAACGATGTGCTTTCCTATCACCCTCATAAACATTCTTTAATGTTCCTTTTGCTTAATTTTTTGATGCTCTAAGGATAAGAAACCTGTTTTCTTCTTTTAGTCCTAGTTTGTGTGTGTGTGTGTCGTCACTACCATGCCAGGAAAGCGTTTCCGACCATGCATGTATGTGTAACTTTTCATTGTCTAGGTTTGCTCTGTCTGTTCTGGAAGTTTGTTATAACCTGTGTACTGCACATACTATATGTAATAAAGAAATGTCTTACACCCTCATTACGAAATTTCTAGAATTATTAGATTTGCAGACTCTTAAATTTGGCAGGTATATAACTTTTGTTGAATAGAAATCCGCTTAAAACGTATTTTGCCACATCGGGTACCACGGGTGAGAGGTGGCGCACGAACTTTGACAAACATTTCCCAATTTCAATCTATTATAACTATAAACCTGAAATTTGGGAGTCATGTTTCTTTTGCTGAATAATCATTTCCTAAAAACGAGTTCGGGAGAAATCGAATCACATGGCCGTTAAGAGGCATTATAGATAAAAAGAAAATCCGTTTTCTTTCAATTACAACTGCTCACTTGAAAATGCGTTGGTGTGTATCTTTTCTTAATTAGATATATGATGAGAACCTTTAGTGATTTCACTGCATCTTCACCTTATTCAAATGAATATCGCAGTGAATTGCTCGATTATAGCATATTTTTATTAATATACGATTAATTTCATACTAGATTACGCAAATATATTTTATGGAAGATTTACGTGAAAAAATGCCTAAAGTAAAAAAAATTAAATAATTTTGTGTTAAGTATTTTTATACTTTATTAAAAAAAATTGTTCTTGGTTATTTTACATAAAACGAAGTTAAAATAGTATGAGAAAACACACAATGCTATTTGCCGTAATTACACTAAATTAAACTAAAAGCAAAATTTGTTACTTCTTCTAATGTATTATTTTTGATATTATAGTTTTTGATCTCAAGCGATTAGGTTTTTTAAATTAATTATTAAAAATTTAAAGCTATTTAATTCTATGTATCCCTTTTAACCAATATTTGTATATTTTCTTAAAAGTGAAAGAACGCTTTTTGATTTATATACATTTTTTTTACCGAAATTACTTTTCTTATCACCTAAACTTTCATATCCAAAGAAAATGCAAATACATATTCTAATGGCAAAAGTTTATCATCCTTATTATATGTTATAGTTTTATAATTCAAGATATTGTCTATGGTAAGAACCCGAACATATTTTATCTTCTTTTTAACACCAATTGTAAGAGCATTTTTGAAGACTTCTTTTTATTGACACTTTAGTCATTTTCAGTGAAAAAAGTAATTTGTTATCAACAAAGATCAAACTTTTATTTCCGGTTTTGAGGTTATCTCTAAAAAAAATTCTTCAGAAAGTATCATCTATCTCTTAAAAGTATTTTCCCCCGTTATAGTATTTCTATTTAGAAACTTCCCCTTTAACAGAAAGAATGATAAAAAAGCTAATAAAAGTACACTCACAAGAGTATTTTTGGAATCTTATAATGTAATCTTTGTGAGTAATCAGACTTATATTTCCATATCCTCTGGCTAAAAAAGATAAGGAGAATTGAAGAGGAGCTCTGTCACATATGTTTTGATTAATTTCATGCTATTAAGAGAATTGTTGCTCTAGTAATGAGTCTGAAAATAGAAAAACTTCTTGATATTAAATAAAAAATATCGTTATGTATATATATATATAGAGCGCGTTACATTTAAATGTGACTATTTTAAGGTATAATACAGTTATAAAGGAATATTGATTTAAATGATGATTATATACTTGTAAGCCAATGATTTAGCTTATATATTTTAGTATATATGTAGTTGTAAATAATAACTCACATATCAAATCAAAGTCAAAAACTAAAATCAATATTAGGGAAAAATTAAGTGAGTTTTACGAAAATCATTATTATTTAAATATTTCTGAAGCATTAGTTTATTTTCAATTAAGCTATCCGACTACCCTAAAATCATGATTTTTTTCAAGAATTGACAAATTTTTCTTATAATTTTATTCTATAGGCCATCTTATTAGCTTAATAAAAATGCCAAGTTTTTTATTTTCCATTATTTTCCCTAGAACAGAAACTACAAGTGTTTAAGTAAAAGCAGATTCCATAACTTAACACAACACTTCAAAATTTAAAATGCGTTTTACTCGAAATGTGTTTTTTTTCGAAACGCTCAAACGGGGACAGTGATTGCTCAAAAAGGTTTTAAAATAATTTACTGAATTTTTTGTGTGTATTTTCTGTATAACAGTAGAAGTGTTTTGACCTTCAGATTTATCAATCACTGTTTTATTTCAAAATTTACATTCCTTTATGTGAATAAAATCATTGTTTTTTTAAACAATTTCATATAATCACCAAGATAAAGTGCTCTAGTTTTTTTTAAAAAAATAAAATATCTCTTATTCTTAAGGTAATTTCAAACAGGAGTAACAAAGTAATATATCAAAAATGAAAAATTGAGAATTTTCTCATAAAATCTTTGTACAGAGCGGCCCCCGTTTATGTAATTTTTTGTACATTTTCGCCAGTTTTTTCACATTTTAATAATAATAAATTTTTTTTTTCTGTTTTCAACTTCAGGATTTTTTTCCCTAAAATATACTAAATAAATCTAAAAATCACAAAAAAATCCCCATTTCTCCCTTTTTTCAAAAAAAGTAGTCACAAGTAGTTGGATACCTTAAAGAAAGGAACTATATATCGGTTGATATTCAAATTTAATTGATATGTATTCACATCATACTCTCTCTCTCCCTGACTCTGCAGATAAATACATATGGATATAATACACATAACCTGAAGACATTTTTTAAAAAAAATCTAATTGAGCCCAGTAAACCATTTAGGGTGGTTGTATTATGTATGGACAAAGGGTCTGTTTTTCAAATAAAGTAACAATTTTAAGCATACATATGGATTAAAGTTGAATATCAAATGTTATATAATTCCCTTCCTCTCATTACATGCTAAAAATTTAGGAATAGTAAAAATGAAGACCATTCTTAGATCATCTATCTATTTTAAAGATATGCATAAAAATATATGAGAATGCCACGAATGGAATGTATAATTATTCTGTGTATATAAGTGTAATGTTCTTGTACTGTGCGTGAATATCGTGATGTAATTAAATTAAATTAAAAAGTAATATGCTTTTGATAATTTCGAACACACATAAAACACAACATATATAAAGCTTGATACTCAACTTTAATTTATATGTATTCTTCACACCCATGTGTGTATTCTCTATCTCTGCATATAACTATACATGTATATAATACGTACATATGTAACCTGAAAGAAAGTTTTTTTTGAAACTTTAATCGAGTTTAAGGAAAGTTAGTATTAAACGACGTATTTCCCTTGAGATTTCAATGAAATAGCTATTTTTTTATAAAAAAAATATCATTTAAACATTTTTAAACATTAATAATATTTTTCTTAGTTATATTTCTGTACTGTTATTAAATTGACGTATCTTATATACATTTATTCTTTGCTTTCTGATTCACAAGACCATATATAATCATCACATAAAGGATATAAAATAACTGTATACTGTGTGCATGAGATTACATATATAGATTGCTAAACTTACAAAAATGTTTTCTCCCATTTTTCCAGGAAAAAAAGATGAAATCAAATTTCCTCGAATGATTTATAATATTGAGTATTTGTCCAATTTCTACAACTCATGAATCTTGAGATACCTTTATACTTGGAAAATATACGTTTTTTATAGAAACAAGACTCCTAATTTCACCTTTAATATCTAATAAATTTAATAAATGTTATCAGCTTGATTTTTTTTAAACATCAAAGCAATACAAAAATGTAAGCAATGAAGAGAATTTCTCATCAAAAATTTATATTGTGATAAAACGTAAAACGAAACATTTGTTATATAAAACAAACTTATTTATTTTTCTTAATCTGCTTATAAATGGCAAAATCACTACAGTTATATTCAATTTAGGTTAGTATATAACTAACTCTAAATAGTTTTCACATGAATTAACACAAAAATGTTGAGGTAACCCTTGTTGAGAAATAAATCCCTTAACCAAAAATAAAGCCAAATTACGAAGAACTGTTTCTCGAGATAAACAAAGCAACCTCACACTCACCGTAAAAGCCATAATTTGATTATGTTTCCTTTTTACTCGAATCCTTAATTAGATACAAATTTTTATAACACATCGATAGATTCATAAAAAAAATTTCTTAATTTTTGTACGAGTTTTACAGTAACCAGATACATGTTTTAAATGAAATTTATCATTGTTGAAGTAGATTTTTGGAAAAGCAGCTCATTATTAGTAAAATCTGGCACATTTGATATAAAGTAAACATATTAGTTTATAAATATGTGCTCATCATATAATTAAACGTACTAAGAACAGTCCCTACAGATTCATGAAAGTATGCAAGTTAGGTCTGTAGTATATGAAAAGCTTTTTAGAAAAATAATTTACTCATGTATTAAACGGTGGGATATTCACTTCATATTCCACGATCCTCTACATTATCGTCAAGTAATAAGAAATTAATTATGAGAACTGAATTACTTATAATATGCTCAGTTATGTAGTTAAAAGTAATGTTAAAGACTTATTAGATACATAATTATAAAATTTTAAAAATACTTTACAAATAACATTTAATTGATTTTTCTCTTTCTTAATGTTTTATGGAAATTATGCTAATAATAATAAGAGAAGCTATATTTTATGCTATACGTGTTATATAAAATATTAAATTGCTATGATTTTGTATCATAAGATTTTGAAACACTGTTGTTGTTTTTAATGAATAAAAAATTTATAAATTCCCGTGCATCCCAAAGTATCACACTGTTTATGAAAGTAAGTATAGAACACACATTACAAAGGAAGGAAGAAAACTATGTTTGTTTAACGAATTTTTTTTATTGCATTTAAAATTTTTTTATGAGTTTTTAGCACATTTACTCATGTTTACTCTTAATATTTACCTTTATCTTACACAGAATATATTCCTTATAATGTTTACATTTTATTTTAAAAAAACATAGTATTAGTATCATATTTTAACTTGATCCGATCTGTCATATATATATAATAGAGAGAGAGAGATAAATATAATATTAAACTTTATAAATTTTTACTTCTTTCATGTTGCTTATCTTCATTTTAACAGCACGATTCTCCTTTAAAATTTAAAAACCTCTTAAATTGAGAAGGAGACTTACAGCTAAAAGGACACTAGAAACCACCCGGTGTATTGGAAATTACGATATTTACTGCATTTCAGAAATAATATCCTAAGTGTGAATTTCGTCCTTGAAGATACAGAAATAAAATTTAAGGGGTATAAATTGATATTTAAGTAAAAATTATTAGAAAAATGCAAATCTGGAAAAAAGGAATTCATGAATCAAATATGTATAGCATATGGATATGGCCGAAATAAAAAAAGAATTATACCATGGGTATAAATAATAACAGTACAGTAAATAAATAACCGTACAGTAAATAAAAAAAAAAGATATTAATTTAGTCTGATTTTTTTTAAAGATATTTAGTTTCTAAGGAGTGAATTCCTAAAATTGGGAATTTTGTCAGAAAGTGACAATTTTATTTATGATTTAGTTTTAGAGGCCATCTTATTAGTTTTATAAAAATATCAAGTTTATTTATTATTTTCCATTCACTAGAAAAAAAACTACAAGTGTTTTAGTAAAAGCAGATGCCACTACTTTAAACAAGATGTAATACTTTAAAATGCGTTTTACTCAAAATGTGGTTTTTTGAAAAAACTCAAACGGGGACAGAGGTTGCTCAAAAAGCTTTGAAAATAATTAGCGGAAATTTTAGTGTAAGCTCTGTATAACAGTAGAAGTGTTTTAACCTTCAGATTTTTCAAACACTGTTTCATTTCAAAATTTACAGTCCTTTATGTGAATGTAATCACTACATTTTTAAGCAATTTCATATAATAACTAAGATAAAAAGTGCTATAGTTTTTTTTTTAGAAATTAAAATATCTCTTATAATGAAGGTCAATTCAAAAATGAATAACAAAGCACCACTTCAGAATTGAAAATTTGTTCATGAACTTTTAGTACAGAATTGGCCCTGTTTATGTAATTGTTTGTAAATGTTTACCTATTTTTTCCTTTTTTAGTAATAGTAATTTCTTTTTCTCTTCTTAATTTTAGAATATTTTCCATAAAACCTACTAAATAAATCTAAAAACCACAAAAAAATTTCCCCATTTTTCGGCTTTTTTTAAAAAAAAAATATTGGAAAGAGTCGAATACCTTAAGAAAAAAATGTTAAATGCGAAGTATATTTATGAAAATAGATTTTCATAAGCATAATAATATGATAAGTGTCTGGAAGACATACATTCATGTTCTAATGATCTAAATCCCAGACTCAAATGCAGTGGTTTAGGGATATACTTTGACAATAGCCTAGAAATCATTGTGCGTATATGTGATACATTTATGCGTGACAACACTACAGTAGATAATTTGCATACATAATTGATTTCTCCATCAACACTGTTCATATTAAGTTGAGAGCATAGGATTAGAACTGAATTATAATGACCCAACCAAAACTATCCGTAAAGTCTCACACACCCTTCAGATATCCATTGTACACGCAAAAAGTCCATTGCGATCTTTCCATAAATGCACCAGAAACCTGAAGAAAAAAAGGGTCTTCAAATTTGCACTGAATCAAAGAGATATAATTTTAAGAAATAGAATTACCAAAAAGTTTGAGTTTTGTTGCACAAAATTAAAATACTAAAATATAGTACTGCAATGTGTTTAATATATTATGTAGTTTGGTACACCATGGAAATATTCAGTTTTATTTGCAATAGTTGAATTAAGAATAGTTGTATTCGCTCGGTATTCTTTTTGCAGTATCAGCTGGGGGCTGATTTTTAGATACATCATTTTCAGTAGTATATCATCTCATCGAAATATTGTTTTTCATAGCAACCTGAGAACGTTTTGGGCATAAAAGTTTCTCAAGAGGAAAAATGAATTATAAGGCTTCTAATCTGGTTCTTAAAACAACAAGTATTATAAAAAAAAAATTAAGTCAATTCCTACTTAGATTAATAAAGAAAAATTTTATTTTAGTTATTTTTATTAAATAGTTACAATTAATATAAATATGTTATATATATATGAGAGAATCACAACATTAAGTGGTGATTAAATTTTATTAATTATGATTAAAGTATAGTAATGTCATTCAAAACAATCGTGTATATAAATTTCAGTTCAAATGAATATTTTAACTGGTGAGAAAGAACCTTTTCAAGTTTTGACTCTAGTCGCCAAAAGGGTCGCTAAGTCGCCAAAAATGATGCAACCGTGGTTGTATATTTGTAATTCTTTAAATAATTAGTTTTAATGAATTAATTTTTATTAATTATTATTATATTATTGTATTGTCATCCAAAATAATCCTGTATATAAAATTTCAGCTCAATTGAGCGCTTTATAATGTATTTTATAAACGATTGAAAATTCCATCAAGATAAATAAATAAATAAATATATAGAGATTGTGAGTGAATATAAGGAATTGAATAAATAAATAAAAATATATAGAGATTGTGAGCGAATATAAGGAATTGAATAAATAAATAACTATATAGAGATTGTGAGTTAATAGTAGGAATTGAATAAATTGAAAAATATTTTGCGATACCTCAAGTTCTGTGCTTAAACATACCTATTATAATATTAAAAAATACTGCTTTACTAACAGAAATGAAAAATTTTCTTTGTTTTTCTTGGATTTTTTCAACTAATAATTAAATAAAGCAAATGTTTTTTGTATCATTTTGTTCGCAATTTCATGTAGATTTTAGATCAGTTTACGAATATTAAATATGTTTAAAAACTCAAAAGTTACTCGTCAAAAACCGCGACTAAAGAAACATAAGTAGTCTGTAGTGAGATGAATTACAAATAACCAATATTAAATAAAATTTTGTGTTGGCGAATCAACTTTCCTGGATTTTTCACCGAAATTTAATACAATGTTTTGTTTATCGGTAAATCGTTTGGATCATTAGCTCCAAATACAGTTTAAATTCTAAATAATATAAAAAAAAATAATTTAAGAGTTAATTCCTACTTAGATCAACAAAGAAAAATTTTATCTCTTAGCTAATTTTTATTTAATAGTTACAATTAATATAAATATGTATATACATATGATATAATCATAACATTAAGTGGTAATTAATTTTTTTAATTATCATTAAAGTATCGTATTGTCCTTTTAATTTCAGTCCAACTGAATACTTTAATACGTGAGAAAAAAACCTTTTCAAATTTTGACACAAGTCGCCAAAATGGTCGCTAAGTCGCCAGCGCGGCTGTATTTGTAATTCTTTAAATAATTAGTTTTAATCAATTAATTTTTATTAATTATATTTAAATTATTGTATTGTCATCCAAAATGATCCTGTATATAAAATTTCAGCTCAATTGAGAGCTTTAAAATGTATTTTATATTAACGATTGAAAATTCCTCCAAGATAAATAAGTATACAAATATATAAATAAATAAATATATAGACAGTGAGAGCTAATAATAGTAGGAATTGAAAAAATTGGTTTTGAAATAAATCTTAATTAAGTAGCTATGGGAACTCAAAAAAACTCAAAGCGTAATCAAGCAGAAATAATTTTAGTAATGAAAAATTAAATTTAGTAACCATTTCACACTGCAAGTGTTCGTCATGCTTCTAAAAATAATTTAATTCAATTTAAGAGTGGAAAACCACTTTAAAATGAAACCGAAACAAGGAATTAGCTTTGGAAACTTCAAATATCTTAAAAACTGATTTGTTAACACATCTTAAATTGGGTTCCAAGTTCCCCAATGATATGGTCCAAAAGAAAATGCAAAATTAAAAATTTGGGTATTTTTGAAATTTGTAGGGTACTGTGGATTCTTAACTCGCCGAACTGTAGAGCGAACTGAGTGCGAGAAAAAAACAAAAGTGGAGGAAATATGCTTGCACTCGCTTGTTATTTCTACCACAATGAAGCTTAGAATGTCTCTCAGCCCCCTTTAATTTTAATAAAAAGGCTCTCTAATTTTTGTTAACAATAAAAGAAAACGAAATTAAAAGGGGGAAACGTGAATTGAAATTAAAAGTTTTAATGTACATATGACAGATCAATAATTTTCCTAAATTAAATTAAGAAGGAAAAGCATCCTCCCCCCCTGGTTAATTTGTAAAACATTTTCGTTCTTCCTTCCTACAATTTCTTCAGTTTTAAATAACTAACCACGGGACTCTTCAAGGCCTATATGTATTAAGTTCTATAATATGAAGGTCTATTCTTTCCTATTTATAATGTGGTAGGAATTTACATGAATTATTGTCAAGTGAGGAGAGAGGCAAAATAGCTATTCAATAAAGCAATTTTAATATGTTTTCCTTACTTAAAATATGAGATAAACACAAATATCTTTCAAATCCTCCGTTTAATATAAAGAGTCATTAATAGCAAGGAAACAAAGAATATTTGCAGACAATTTTTTTCCAAAGTTAAGCATTCTAAATTATGTTTTTATAAAAGAATTATTTACATTTTCCCATGATATATTTAAATATTCGTACACTTTTTCTGGTATTGTATGTAATATTCCGAATTTCTAGCATGATGTACTCTTAATGTGTACTTATTATTATATTAATTATTTATTTTTAAGGAAATAAATTAACTAACCAATTATAAAATTTTAACTAATAAAATTGGTTTATATTAAATGTATTAGAATTGTTATAGGGTTTAGAAATTTATTTAGAAGATAGAGTTATTCTGAAGTTTTATATTAAGACATTTGTATGAACCCTTCAAACGATTAGTTAATAATGTAGCAATTTGTATAAACATTTAAAATTTTAAATATTCAAGCTCTCTTTAAGAAGAGAATATATGCTTTTAACTTATTTAATTTTCAAAGTCAAACAAATTCTATGGGAAATATGCTAACTGAATTTCAATGATATAACACAATACATTTAAGGTAAAGAATATGTTCACATAAAAGATGAGACAGCTTATTGTAGACATAACCATAAACAATATGATTTGCATTATGATATAAAACAATTTCGAAAAGTTGAAACAATCCAAAATTTTTCTTTAATTCGTTTTCCATACAATGCAGCACGTTAATATGTTGTAAGGGACGAAAGGGGCACCTGCGACTGTTTGAATAAAACCAAATTTTATAAACAAATTGCTTTAAGTCTAGACTGTTTTGCATGACTATATAAATTTCCAATATTATTATAGAAGACATATTTACATAAGTCGATGTTATAAAAAAGCAGAGTTATATTAATTTAATAAACTAGTTTTGTTGACTATGACATTAAAAAGGAAAGCAAGTATTATTCTCCATTGAACGTAAGGAAAATAGATATAAAATTTATAAGACGTGTAAGTTACGAAAACACCTTTCTGAAGAGAGATTTCAGATTGAATTTAAAGTCCTTATTATAAAAAATAGTTTTCTAAATAGAATGATGCGATTTACTGCATTAATATCTCTTTTCATTTGTTTTCAAGAATTATCTTATATAGTAAATTATAAAATGAGTAAAAAAAAACAAACAAACAAGAACGCACTGCTATATTTAAATTAGAAAATCAATTTAACTTCACACTAATAATTAAGGTTATTTGAACAAAACATTTATAAAGGTTGAAAGTTTTTTCATAGAATACCCCCCTAAAAATTTATTTCTTTGATTTCTGTGAATACCCAAACCCTTGGCACGTTGCCCGTTGATTCCCATTGCCATTGTACAAGCATCTGTAATAAAAGCATCTGTAAACCATGCTTTTTTTAGATTGAAAAAATTTTTAAAAACCCACCCCGGTTGTTTATAGAAAGTAAAATACGCATTCGGTTAAGACATACTTGAAATGGGGGGAATAAGCTTTTGCTAACACGATTTCCTGTTACGTCATTACATTATTAGATTAAATGTTTTCCCATCAATTACTTTTTGGGAATATAAATGATTCATGAATTTAAATCATGTAAAATGCTTAATGCTAAATGTATTTTTTACTAGCATGTAATTTTTTCAAAATATAAAATAGTTTGATGTTATGTTACATTTTTTTTTAAAAAATATTCATTTTATACAGAACACAAGTAATCTCTTAGAAATCATTAAAATTAAAATTTTCGAAATTAAATATTGCAAAAATTTTTTTTCAATGGGCCAAAATTGTTCTTATGAGGAAAACAAAACAAATATTTTTTGGCAATGTTTTTGTTCGACGCCAATTTTTTGTTTTTTGTTCAATAGTTACATTGTTACAACATTAGAGAGAATCTGGGGGGCGTCAAAACCGGTTAATAAAATTAAATTTAATTAATTAATTAATATTTGAAAAATTGTTTTAAAATCAAGTGTCATCACTACAAGTTTTTCAAAAATTTTGGGGAACTGATTGATGAAAAGAAATTATTTTATTAATGAACGAAAATTTAAATAAATAAATATATAAAAAATGTTAAATTTATTTGATAAATAAATATATAGAGAGAGGAGCTTTAAATGTAGGGAAATGAAAACAGATTTAAAATAGTCAAATATTTTTTTTCGAACAAAATAAATGATTTAAAAAAATTTTCTAGTGACTTTATAGTCAAAAAAATATACAAAAAACTGAAGACGTTTTAAAAACCCAAAAATAAATGTTCTGGGAAAACCCTCATGAAAAAGAAAATTCTTCAGCATTATACATGGTGAACTAAAAGTCTTGTATATTTATTGTGCTCAAACTTTTATAATTAGACATATAGTTTTTTTCAATATATTGTAAGTATTATTAAGATTTTTTTATAAGACCATTTACCTCAAAAAATTTCAAAGTGAAGCCAAGCGGTGTTCTATTTCCCACGGTGTAAAGTTTAACACTTACTTCACTTAAACTAAGTCTGTCACTTCTTAAAAGGTCCTTAACGATGCTTATTTCTTTAAACATTTAATACCACCGCACTATCAACTTTGTACCAGGAATTTTGCAACCATAACAACGTCAAAATCTTCACTGAGCATTAGTAGGCGATTTCGTTTTGTAACAAACATCCGCATTGGGATCTTGATTGAGTCGACACCATTTCAGCAAAAAAATGATGTCTTTCTTACAACTGCTTCCCCCAGTCAATCTTGAAGGAGTATTCGTGCCATGTATTGCACTAAAACTAAACTATCCAATTAAACAAACATTACATAATTATATTAAATGGTCTTTTTCAGTTCCTACTATTAGCTCACACTCTCTATATATTTATTTACATTATCTTGGTGGGATTTTCAGTCGTTATAAAATACATTTCAAAGCACTCAATTGAGCTGAAATTTTATATACATGATTATTTTGGATGACAATACAATAATTTAATTATAATTATTAAAAATTAATTGATTGAAACTAATTATTTAAAGAATTACAAATACACATAGCCACGTTGACATCATTTTTGGTGAATTAGCGACCATTTTGGTGACTTGTTTCAAAATTTAAAAAATTTTCTCACGATTTAAAGCATTCAGTTGAGCTGAAATTTTACATACACGATTATTTTGGATGACAATACGATACTTTAATGATAATTATTAAAAATTAATGACCACTTGTTGTGATTCTGTTATACGTATATACATATTTATATTAATTGTAATTATTTAATAAAAGTAGCTAAAATAAAATATTTCTTTGTTGATCTAAGTAGGAATTGACTTAATTTTTTTTATATTACTTGTTGTAATAATTTTTTATAATCAGAGCAAGATTTCTGGCCCACCTGAGCTATTAGTAATATTTCTTTTCTTTTTTTTTCTTGAATGCGCATAAGTGCAAATATATAAAATTCTTCCAAATTCCTTTATTTCTATTAGCATACAAAAAAGAAAGTGTCATAGGTTTATTCGGTAAAGCTCTTCAGATTTATATAAATCAGAACACTAGTTTCAGATATATATGAACTTAGTGCATTTGACTCTGAGCCTAGTGTTCAGAAATATATGAACTCAGAGACCATGATTAATTTTGTAAGTGATTATCCATTCAACTCTATTATTTCCTTTAAATAAATGATAATTTCCTTTCCTTTTCCTTAATAAATGCGCTAAATCCTGAAGCTCATTTAGTCCCAGTATACAATGTTTCTTCATAAACGTTTCACTTTATTTTTATCATGAAAGTCTGGGAATCCAGAATAATTCCCAAATGTCCAGCTACTTTTATCTCAGGCTACCTAAGTCTTGAGAACAAATATATAAATATATATCTACCCTGTTATCCTTTTCCATTTACTTCTTTGCTGGATTCGTATTTCGTGTGGTAGCTTGTAGCATGACGTTGTTGACATTCGCAGATTGAATTACGTGTCAGACACTCAAGTCAAAAGAAAACATGTCTTGCACTCACTGTTATTAGGTTTGTGAACAACTCTACATGTATTGAGCTGTTGAAATGCAGGAAAAGTGTGTTCTGATATGGAAAAGTCGGAATTAAAGTATTCAATAAGAAGAATTAAGCTAAAGATGTGTTCCGTAACGAATAAATGCACTGATTTGTTACGATGCACATCACATATTAAAAACTGTTTATTGAATAATGCTATGAAAAAAAATAATAAAATTAAAATAAAGAGTGTGTTATTCCAAAAGCATTCAATTAAGTGCACTGAATCTTACTGAAAGTGATAACTTTATTATTTGATTTTTCAATCAGTTACCGTTTCTAAAATTTTTCTAATCCTGATTACTGCCAATTCCAATGGACTTTTGGGGATAAGAAGAAAGTTAGGTATAATGTTTTCTTACCTATTAATGATTAAATTTTTAAAAAGTTCATTTTTAATTCTTTTACTCCCTTCCCCTATTATAGGGGTATTTTTTTCGGTAATGTTATGTTAAAATAGTTTAATGATTCTCTTAGCTTATTACCTAAAATTAAATTGGTTTTTAAATCCGTATTTTGGTTTGGGCTAAACTGTTTCCAACAATAGCCACTGGGGGAAGTATTCATAAAATACGAAATCGCTGCCACCCTCTCATCACCCGTCAGTTACGGTGCCATTTTTTGGTTGGACATATGTTTTCCCATTTCCCACTGGGGGATTATTCAAAAGTGCGATATCTTGTGCTTTGAATTTCTTTTTATTTCTTATCATATATTATTTGTAAATTTTTTTTCTTACTAAAATCTACAAAAGTAATTTTTAATTAGATATAATTTGTATAAAATATTAAGAAAATATGCAAATTACATTCCATGAAATTTCAGAAAACAGGGACCAACACATATTGGGTATTACAAAGTTTACAAGAGACGACTTTTGGCTGCGTTGCTTTAACGGGACTGTTTCTTGCTTAGCAAAATGTCTGTTGCATTTGGTATGGCATGTTTGCCGTCACTTCATAACAAATCTGGAACTCTGTAGCACTTTTTTTACAAAAGAACCACTGTAATGTACCATTTGCGTTTACTACTTGAAAATCTAGTGGTCAGTTGTCGTGCTAGTAGAAGCAAAATCATAGATAATGGATTCCAGCGGTTTCTAAAAGGGCAATCTTTTAGATAAATTCTTGCTGAATCTTAAATTTGTATACATAGAAATGACGTATCAATTATTTATATATAATGTAGTTTTTTGAAATTAGCTAAATTATATAAACGAAATCCTTTCTAGGCAGCACAAGTATATTTGGTAAGAATTTTGTCTGCATCTTTCCACTCAATATTTTACATGAAGTTCTGTATAATTCATCTAATATGTTATAACATAAAAGCCTGAACCAGATTTCAACACGTAAATTTTTTATCTGGAGTCCAATACTCAAAAGAATTTTTTCTTAAGCTTCTTATAAGAAGCATCTGAAAGTGATTCAGAAAGCCAAATTGATCTTCTCTGCTGATCAACTTTTCAAGTTTAACTAAAGTCTTACAAGATCAACAGGAGAGTTTTTGAGATTGGCACTCGAAAAATTAAGGAAGCATTGAGTGGCGTTGATTTTAATTCACCAGTTTCTAAATCACATCTCATGAGAGTTTTGAGATTCATTTCCATTTAAATGCCTCAATCCTCATTTTTCCTTACTATTGATTCAATGTGAAATAAGGATTCAGACATGCTGCTGCACTTCAATAACATAAGACATTAAATAGCGAATATTATAACTCAGCGCAACCACACTATTACTCCTATCAAGGTGAAAGAAATGCTGAGTAAATAAATAAAAACATTTTTTTTTCTGAGTATGCAGAATTTGGCTTATTTGCTTTAGATTAAGAAACTTAAAAAAAAAATACTCTTATTTGTTAGTAATAGAGCACACTCTCATTTGTTAGTATTATAAGCAATTAAAAGTTGTATTTTAAAGGAGAAAAATGCTGTCTTTTACTTTTCTTACGTGGTATTGCCAAATTATCCATACATAGCAAATATACAAATATAAATATATTTTTTTTATCACTTAATGATAGCATAGAATAAAGGTATACTCAGATTACATCAGCCCATCCTAATAAACAAATGCAATGTTATAAAAAATATCAAAATGTGGTTTTTGTATTATATAACATGTAACAAAAATAAATTTCAAATCAATATTTTTGTTTATAATCTAAATAAATTAGTATGCCCCTTTTTACTCTCATAAATACTCACGTTCTTTGATTCAATTAAATGCAGCAATATGTAGGACTTTTACTGACAATTAATATAGAAAATTGAAATATACGATCTTTTTATCTGCTTTTTTAATGTTCTGTCACTTAGTTACATCCAACAATCAAAAATATTTGCAAAAAAAGAAAAAAAAAGACTCTAGATATAATATATAGAAGAAAAGATGGATTTTTTGTTGCTCGAGCTTATATAATATTCAAGTGGTAAAATTTTTGCAAACTTGTTGAAAAAAGTAGTTCTTGCAATTAGAATTAAGAAAAACTAATCCATTGAGTACAAAAAGAAAACGGTTGCTGCCAAACTGGTTTATGATAGATAGAAATTTCATTTATTTCTATTCGCGAGAATAATTTTCAATTTGTAACAATTCTTCAAGGTAAACAAAATCTATTCGTTTCCTGAAAGGTTATTTCTAGTTAATTTAAATATAATAATTTGTGAACTTTTCGAGAAAGATAATGTCAAATAGTGTAGTATGCCCCAAAAAGGTTAAAAGTTGTTTACTAAAACCAGATATTATACATTGTGTACCTATAGATATTCTTTATTCATTTATAGAAAAATATACTATTTCTTTAATCTAAACACAATTTAAAGTCAGATATTCTTTTATATATACTGGTCTAGGTTAGATTACATACATTTTCCAACACTTTCATTTCTAGTTTAATTTTTCAAAGTGTTTTAGATAAAACTTATCACGGATATAAAATTTTGGTGACTACAAGCCATTTTCCTCTGGAAAATAATACTTTGAACCTAAATAAAGTTAAATTCATAAATAAATTAAACATATTTGCCTTTCCAGAAAAAATTAAAATTACTCATAATCATTTTTTTAAGGTAAGAGATTGTGTATTGTTTTTGGGTATTTGGACAGGATATAGGGCTAACTTTGAATTATTAATGTTTCAAAAAATGTATGAGATATTGGCTCAGAGACTGTTTTATTATGACTGAAATATTTTATCCATTTAAAACAAGTTTTTGTGAGCGCTTTTGCTCCGAACATGGACGCTGCGAAAAATTGAGGGCATATTCACCTCCACCACGCCTTTACAGGAAGTGAACGGGTTGCAGAAAAACGCTTCTGGTCTGTTTCATACTCATGACTTACAAAATTATGTTTCTATGAGAAATATTTTCAATTGTACTATTTTTCCTTTTAATATACTGAAAATAAATCGATTGGTGTATGAAATATTTCTTTCCCTTTTTCTAAATTTTTGCTTTTAAATTCATCTGTGAGTATTTCATTCTTTAAAACAGAACTGGTTTTCAATTTCCCATGACGTTTTATTTCATTTTACGTATAGTGTAAAATCCGGCGTATAACGCGCACTTTTAACTCACAAAATTAGATCGAAATTTAGAGGTACGCGTCAGCGCTGGATGTAAAAATGATAGCTTTAAAAATAAAGAAAAGTGATGGGCATAAAAATAATTTAGAATTCTACATATATCGAGATATAGTTAATTAAAAAAAAATGATATTCCTTTTGAACTTGAAGGGATGTAATTCTAAAAGTATACTAATTTTATAAAAGCTTGAGATAGTACCTGGAATAAATTACTTCAAAATATAGGAGCATTGCATGCTAAGTAACTATTTAAAAAAACAGTATTTCCTTAACCTGTAAAACATAATTCCGTCCGAAGCACATATTCCTATTTTCCAAATTTGATGCAGATAAGAAATTTACAGATCCTCGATTGCCTATTGTTATGAAAATATGCATCTATAATTTTATTTATTGCATTCTTAAACAACAAGATAACAAGAAACAAGCTAATTTCATTTTAAAGCTAAGATCTTTTAATTTCATACTTCGCAATTTAATTCTGAAATTAAAAGTAATTCTTGTTTAAAATTAACTTATTTTCAAAATTTTAATTTATTTTATATAAGGACTTACTATACTAACTTTTTTAAATTCCCGCTAATCGTTCTTTTTGGACATAATGCGTCTTGCAGCCCAATATAAAGAAGGAGGATTCCACAGTTGTCTTGCAACAAAACATGAAGTACAGCATGGTATTCTGATAGATTCTCCCCAGTCATTGGCACGGATTTACCGAGAGGGCATAGCGGTAAATCTGCCAGGTCAATTTTATACAGATGGGCTTGCAGGTAATCATGTCCGATGATGATTCTGAAACATGATACACCTTCGACCCTAGGTAGGGCAGAAAGCTGAGCACGTCTTTGGCCATCGAGCAGGCAAGACCAAGATTTGCCAATAGCCAGGTCTGTAAGAATGGAAATTCTCTTCTGTCGCAATTTTCCCTGATAAGTCGCTTGGCGTTTCGAAGAGGCATCGGAAGGCAAGGTGGATGCAGCGTCGAACTTTTATACTTTTAACTGAATGATATCTCAAAACAACAATGATAGCAGTTTTTCTTCTATTGTTTTAAAATAGCAAATTGCTTGTTGGGCTATTTACATTGTTGACCAAGATATTCAAAACACATAACAATGTTTAGAAACATAACAATCATTCGCAATCCAACAAAGTAAATAAATTACTATAGCAACTTTACTTTTATGTCATTTATTGTTTCAAACGTTATATTTGATGCTTTATTAAGTGATTTACTTACTGTTTTCTTCTGAGGAATTTGAGATACACTACCAACTCCTTTTGAAATTATCATTGCTATGATCTTGAAGGTATTTTATACCCAGTAATACATTGACTTGATTTTAAAAAATGATCCCCCCTCGTTTCAATTTGATTTTTTAATTGTTCGGAGCGGAACATTGCCCCCCATTCAATCCTTTTATGGGGTCGTGTCAGACACTACTCCGCCTGTGACACTGTAAACGAAATCATTCCCATCGTTACGTTTTGGGAAAATATGCGAGGGGGTCTCGCCAAGTCTAAGTTTGTTCCCCCCCCAGGGGCAACAGTCTTTCCTCGAACTCCACACAGAGGTGTAGATCAAATGACTATTTCCCCCAGGATCATTCTCTGTGTGGAAGATTTTCCAGGCTTTGTATCTTCCAGCCACTTACGACCCACAGGGCATCAGAATAACTGTCTTTCGGAAACCGCAAAAACCGATACCAGTCATACAGTCAATTGCTGTTCTTTGAAATATGCAAGGCATTAAACTTAACAGTTTTACTGGCTCAATAAAAAAATTTTTTTTTGTGTGGTTTTCACACGAAATTTCTACATTATTCCTAATTCTCGTACCTAAAAATTCAATTTCCCTTCTGGACTCGCTTAGACATTTATCTACTAGATGGTATTCAACATTTGTCAACTGTTTTATCTGCTTCTGGAAAACTTCAATGATTTTCAAGTACTATTCGGGATAGGTGAATTCTTGGAACTTCTTCGTGGAAAAACTTTCATTTCACTCAGGATACCTTCATATTGTTACAAACGAATTTTGAATGCTGCGTAGTAATATTATCAACAATTTTTTTTTTTTTATAAAATATAATGTTGCTAAGAAGAGAGTTAAAAATGCTTTGGACCTTTGGCTTGAAAACACTAGCACATTTTCAATGAGATTTATGACGAATTTCGAACATAGCTTTTCCTAAAATATTTGTATATTACTCTTATCTTAATTTGAATTGTTACTGATGCTTCTATTCACTGTAAATAAATTTCCTTGTATGTGGTGAATTTGTTTGCCTTAGTGTATTATCTCTCGGTGCCTTTTTCTTTCTTTTTCAATTCCTACTATTAGCTAGTACTGACTATATATTTATTTATTTATATATTTGTATATTTATTTATATATCTTGGTGGAATTTTCAATCGTTAATAAAAATACTTTTTAAGGCGCTGAATTAAAGCTGAAATTTTATATACAGGATCATTTTGGATGACAATACAATAATTTTTATAATTAATAAAATTAATTGATTAAAACTAATTATTTAAAATTACAAATACAGCCACGTTGGCGACTTGTGTCAAAACTTGAAAAGTTTTTTTTTCTCACGTGTTAAAATTCAGTTGGACGAATTAAAAAAGATAAATTAATCATTAAAAATTAATTTAAAACTTAATGCAGTGTTTCTCCCAAAATGTGGGGCGAGCCCTCTAGGCATGATAACTCTACAAGGGGGCGTGAGTGTATAGAAAAGTCGAAAACAACAGATTATTTAATTTTTTTTAATTTACTGAGGAACAAAAAAATACATTCCGACATAATAAGAAATAAAATACCATTTACACTAATATAATACTTATAAATGAATGTAGTGCACAATGTTTTAATAATTTAAAGAGACTAAGAGTTAAGAAGTTTAATAATTACCAGAGTGACCCTATGGGTATGTCATAAAATTATATACAAAATTTAACACTTATATTGATAATTTGTATGGTTTATAATTAAAGTCGTATTGTAGCTTTACGTTAAAGTATATTATTATTGAATTTATTCTTTGTAATTGTAGGGAAAAAAGGGGGCACGATAAAATTAAGTTTAAAAAATGGGTCGCAAGTATAAAAGTTTGAAGAAAAGACTTAATGTTATGATTCTGTCTATTATAAAATATTTATATTAATTTCTATTAATTAAAAGTAGCTAAAATAAAATTTTTCTTTGTTGATCAATAGAAATTGACAATTTTTAATTAACTGTATTTGGAGTTAATAAAACTCTTTAAAAAATAAAACATTGCATTATATTTCCGTGAAAAACCCATTGTTGATTCGCCAAAACAAGATTTTATTTAATATATATATATATTGATTAATTGTAATTCATCTCAATCCTACAAACTACTTGTGTTTCTTTAGTCGCGGTTTTTTATGAATAACTTGGTTTTAAACATATTTATATTCCTTCAAAATCTCTGAAATTCAAAAAAAATTATCAAAAAAAATTTCTTTTTTTATTATTAAAAAGAAAAAAAAGAAATTTTCATTTTTTTTGGCGATTTTTTAAAATTTTAAAAGGTATGTTTGGCTTGGGGGCAAAAAATTTTTTTTTTTTGTATTTAAACCCAATCTCTTAATTTTTTTAAATTTACTTCCCTTTTTTAAAAACAATCTCTTTTATATTTATTAATTAATTTATCTTGGTGGCATTTTTAATCGTTAATAAAATGCATTTTTAAAAACTCAATTGCGCTGAAATTTTTTTTTTGCAGATTATTTTTGGGTGACTATACAATAATATAAAAATTTAATAAAATTAATTTATTAAAACTAATTTTTAAAAATATTACAAATACGTAAACGTTGGCATCCTTTTGGCAACAGCGACCCTTTTTGGGAACAGCGACCCTTTTTGGGGCAAGTGTCAAAACTTGAAAAGGCTCACGCGGGAAAAAGTATTGTTGAACTGTTTTTGTACACAATTGTTTTGGGGTGACAATACGATACTTTAATGATAAATTAAAAAATGAATGACCACTTAATGTTTGATTCTGTCTATGTATAACATATTTAAATTAATTGCTTTTTAAAAAAAGTACTAAAAATAAAATTTTTCTTTTTGATCGGAAAGGAATTGACATAAAATTTTTTAATTTTACGGGAAAATTATAAAAACCTAATTACTTTATTTAAAAAATTATATTAATGAAACTAAAAAATTATCGTCGTTCATATTTCCTTTTTTCTTTATATCTTTTAAAAAAGTATTGTAAAAAGTTTCGGCGGGGGAAAAAATTATCCCTTGAAAATCAAATTTTGTCAAAAAAAAATTTTTTTCCAAAAAATCTTTTTTTTTTTTTTTGATAATTTGGCATTCACATATTAGAACGTATTTAGGAATAATTAAAATAAGTGGTGAAATTTCTTTGATGGTGCTATTAGAATAGTGATTGCATGGGAATCTATACTTTGTTTTTTTTTTATTGAAAATATAACCCGAAAATGAATATAATAAATGAATTTATAAAATACACCGTAAAATCTCGAGTACAACACGCAATTTTAAAACAAAAATAAGATTGAAATTTCGGGGGCGTGTTATACCCCCGGGGGGTCGTCGAAATTCAATGGGGGCAAGAGGACTGTAACGATGATTTTTAATGTTCTATCTTAAATGAAGGGGGCCCTTTTTTCAATAGTTTATTAGCTAACATAACTTACCCTACACTCCCCACACATTTAAGACTATTTACAGGGTTTAGAAAAATCTGTTTAAAGGGGCTCTTCCCCAAAAAAAACATTTTTTTGAAATTTAATCGGCATCCGTTCTTCCTTAATTAAAAGGGCGTTTAAAGCTTATTTAAACCTGAAGGCAAACACTGGGGATGAAAAATGATAGTTTCAAAATAAAAAAGAAATTTAATAAGAAAAATCAGTCTTCCATGGTCGAATACTTTTTATCTGATAGAAATGACAAATCTAATGAAATGAAAGGATTCTGATTCTAAATGTATAATATCTTTTTTTCTTAAAATCCTGGCATAATACCTCGAATATGCAGCTTAAAAACATACACGTTAAATATATGCTGGTAAATTATAATAAAAGCTTTCGAAAAAAATTTAATCTACAAAAAGAATTCCATTTTTTGCAGTATATTTCTGAAATATTTTTTTCTACATATTTTGTTTTAATATTTAATGTTTTACCATACATAAATCTAGCCTTGGGAAAAAACATTAAAATTGTAACAAAAAGAAAAAAAAAAAAACTTTAATTATTTAAATTTCATCATTGTTAAAAATCAAAATACGGAAAAAGAACTAAATATGAACGATCTTCGACATCTTTAATTTTGAAGAGTCCTTTTACATTTACAGTAGAATGAAATATTTCTCGTTTCTTCTTTTTTTCACTAAAAATTTCGGAAATGACTCCCCAGATTGTACTATTTTTAAACTTTATAAAGAACTTAATTTTTCTTACGGCTTATATTTTCTGAAAAAAAGATAAAAAATTGGGGTTTTTTTTTTTAAAAAAGCTTCGGGGTTTTAAAAATTTTTTCTTCCCCCCTGTAAAAGAAATAGATAAGTATAATAAAAACCATATTGCAATTAAAATTTTCCCATATTCTCCATATAATTTATCACCCAAGTTACAAAAATTTTTTTTTTTATTTCTATTTCAAATGAAATACATTTTAACCTGATACGAAAAAATTATTCACGTAATATTGTGGCATTTCGAGAAAAATAGATTGTACAAATACTTCCTTTAGAATTTTTAATCAGAAATTAAAGTTCAAAACTCGTAACAAAAATTTAAGTATTTGTACTTTAAAGATTTTATTAAAATTTAAAGGTCATTTAAACCAGCATAAGAGTCAATGTATTTATTACGAAAGGAAATAGAATTGCATGTATTTTTTTTTACATATTTAAAAAAAAAATTTCACTTCAATTAATTCTTTAAGTTGAAAGAAGAATAAATTTTTTATATAATTTTGTGCTTAAGTTATATCAAAATTTTTTTAAATTTAAATATTTAAAATTCCCCCTTTTTTTGATTTAAAGTTAACATCAAATTCCCTTAAAATTTAAAATTTTTGTATTATTTGCATTCATTTTTTGATAATATAAGATTCCTATGGATCAAGGTCTTTTTTTATTTTTTAATTTTGATATTTGATAAATTTAATTAAATTTTCTGTTCCAGGGGCCTTTGGGTTAAAAGCTTTTAATTGCTCAAATGGGGAAAAAACCCCTTTTAAAAAAGCAATTTTAAAATTTTTTTGGAATTTGTTTTATATTTAAAAAATTTTTAAACTAAACCCTTTTTAAAAAAATTTTTTTAATTTTTAATAGCATTAATAGGGTCAAAATTTGACATTAAAAAAATTGGATTTAAAGGTTTTTTACTATGTGCATTTGGGGAACAAACTTTAAATAAAATCAAAATGAACAACATAAGAAGCATTTCATAATCTTTTTATACGTAGAAACGAATGACTTTTTGTAAAAAACTTAAATAATAAAATTAGAGAAAAGCAATTATATCACCCATATATATAACGCATTATGTAGTTAAGATCACGTTCATTTAGTTTATATATTCATTCGCAACTGCAACATATCTCACTTCAAAACTTAATTTTCTCAACAGAAATACTTACATCCAGAACTTGCTAATATTAAAAACAAATGAATTCGATAAAATAACTAATTATGACATTGTTTACTTCATTTATAAACGGCGAATTTATGCATACACAGAATTTTGTGAATGGTAAAATATTCATCAAGTGCTCACCCATGCTTACTGATTACATACAAATGAAGACAATTATTTTTCATCTAATGCATCTCTAAATTTAGAATAAGAGAATTGGATGGAAACTCTCCAGAGTTTCACTACTTGTGATACTTGTAGTTTTCTCCAAGGAAATTCAGACAGAATATTTGAGAAAGAGTCTGGAGATTTTCATGGAATCTGGTCACGTTTGCGGTAGGCAATTCAAGAGTTCGGAAACTCTCATTCGAAAGGGAAGTATTTCAGTGATAGTGATAATTTTCTTTTTAATATATCTGAAAACCTGAACCTGATTCTTATTGCATTAACAAGAGTTGGACTTATTAGTAAAATCTTAAGAAAATAAATTTATATTCTCTTTTACATGATGATAATCCATATTTCACTGAGTAAAGGAAAATATATTTTAGCATCCACACAGCACACTGTATAAACTCCTTTATTAGAACTTGACAATTCTTCTTTTTTTTATACAGAAATTCCTTTTTTCGTTCTTGTTTACGTTACTTTCAATTAAATAATAATGAGAAATATGGTAGAGGTAGTTTTAGATGTCACTGGAATAATTTTTGAAAGTAAAAGAATTAACTCTTTTTTTGAATTATAATAAGTCAAACCCAAATGGCCCCAAAGGATTCAAAAACCCTTAATAAACCCCCAAACCAAAAAAAAAAAGGGAAAAATTATCAATTTCAAACCCGGGGGTTTGAAAAAAACTTCCCTTCAACATTTAACAAAATTTTTTTTTTTCCCCTTTTAACCCCAAAAAATGTTCCCTTTTTTTACTGGTTTTACTCCCCCAAAAAAAAAAAATTAAAATTTATTTAACCCCCTATAAAAAAATATTTTATTAAAAGCGGGGAAAATTTCACAGGGGGGAAAAAACATTCCCCTTTGTATTAATTCTTGGGCCCTTTTTAAAGTGACCCCGGTTAAAAACAAGTAAGTTTAAAAAAATTTTTAAAGTCAATTACTACTTAAAAAAAAGAAAAAATTTAATTTGGGGGTTGCTTTTTTATTAAATAACATTTTAAAACGTATATACTAGGGAAAAATCCCCTTAAGGGTAATTAATTTTTTTAATTATCTTTTTAAATATCGTATTGTCACCCCAAAACAATGTTTATATAAAATTTCAGTTCAACTGAAGGGAAAACATAACGTGAAAAATTTAAAAAAAAAATTTTTTGCCCCAAAAAGTAGCAAAAAATAGAAAAAGAAAAAAAAAAAAAAAAACCCCCCGTAGCTGTTTTGAATTTTTAAAAAAAATTTGTTTCCCGTCAATTAATTTTTTTAAATTAATTTTAATTAAAAAAAATCGTAATTCTACCCCAAACAATAGTGTATAGATAATTTCAAAACTCAAATTAGAGCTTTTAAAATGTGGAAAAAAAAGAAGTTTTTTTTAAAAAGGGCCCAAAAAGGGTTCCAAGTGCCAAAAATAAAGCCAAAGTGGGGGGGATTTTTTTCTTTGGAAAAATTAGTTTTTTAAATTAATTGAATTTTTTTTGGTTTGGAAACGGGCCCTCAAAAAAAATCATTAACAAAACAGCTTTTGGGGGGCATTTAAAAAGCATTTTTTAACGATTTGAAAAAATTTACCAAGATAAAAATTTAATTTTTGGGGAAAGGAAGGCTGATAGTAAAAAATTGAAAAATGAACATATCGTAAAGTTATTTCACTCTAATTTAAATAGAATTTTGAATTCACATTTTTCAATGGAGGAATACATAAAGTAAATGGATTTTACCGACACAAAAATACCCTTTTATGGATCTTGTTCATTCACATATCCTGCCTTAGATTTAAACTTGTAACTGACTATTTTGCAAGTTATATATCTCAGAACTAAGTGTGATTCTTTTTTTGAGTTTCATTGAAAAATTTTAAATTTCCACCTTCCCAAAAAAGCCTTTTTTATCGAAAGGTTTCCTAAAAAATAGGATGGCGCATTTAAAAAATTTTTTTCCCTCCCGAAATGGGACCGGATTCTTCCCGGGTTAGAATAAAAACCGGACGTGACCAAAATTAAATATTTTAAGGAAAAATGCGGTGCTGCTCGTCAAAACAGCTTTTTTATTTCATTTTCCCATCCAAATTCGACTGTTAAAAATTTAGAACCATCAAGGGGGAAAATTGGAGGATCAGTGTCAGAGATTCATGCAATTCACTTTGTGCTTACAGATAAGTGTATTCTGATTATTAAGAACTGAATAGAGTTAAGTTGATCTCAACTTCAAAATTTAAGCTACGTGAATAATGAACCAAATTGTTTTTTTATTACTTGTATCTATAAGTATTTTTTGTTTTGTATCATGTCGACAGCTTCAAATGTCCTGTCGGGTTCGAGACACAATCCTACAAAAAATCCCCTTCTCTCGTTGACTAGTGAAAAAGGGGGTTTCCCTTGAGGGTTTTTTTTAAACTTTTTTAAAGGGTACATATTGGGGTTCATGTTTTTTTTTTTAAAGGGGCGTTTGTTCTTCTTTTTTTTTGATTTTAATTTTTAGGGTGGTTTTTTTTTTTGATCATTTTTCCAGATATTTTTTTGGATTTTTTATTGCTTTTAACCCCTTTTAAAAAATTTTTTCCCATCCCAGAAGGGGTTTCACCCCCTTAAAACAAATTTTACTTGTTTTAAATTTTGGGTTTTTTTCTGGCTTACTCCCGGGGATAAAAAAAAAAACCCAAAGGGTTTTTTTTTGTTTGTTAAAAAAATAACTTTTCTTTTTTTCATGGGGGATTTAGGAAGGGTTTGGGGTTTGGGTTTTTTTTTTTGGATTATTGTGGAAAAACTTTTTTATAACAACGGTTCTTAAACTTTTGATCCACGGACCCCCGGGAGTCAGAGGGGCCTACCTAGGGGGTCCGTGGGTCTCTTCTACCCCTTTAGATTTCCCTTTTACAGACTCTGAAAGGCCTCGAAAGAAAGAATTTTAAAAAAAGTTTCCTTTGCGGGTTTCTGGGACCTAATGAAGAAACTTTACTAGAACTTGGACGATCCAGGGAAAATTAAATCAGGGGGGGATGTTCAAAATCTGGGGGGTCCCGGGTGTCACTCTTATACCCTAAAAAGGGGGGGACCGTAGGGGGTTTGCAAGTTTGGGGGCCCTTTTATAATGCAATACATTTAAAATTCTACATTGCTAATGTGTGGACTTTCAAGTAATAAAATGTAACGTGCATCTGCAGATTTGGCGCGAAAACTAGAATTGTAGTTCAATCCTGTTCCCGCTGTCTTACCAAAAAACCCTAGAACAGCAGTCATTATGGTTCAAGGAAGCGTTTTATAGTAAGAAAACTTTGGTAATGATTCGTTGCACAATGGCATGCTTGATGTTTTGTTTTGGAAAAATAATGCCTATTTGCATGCGGCGTCTGCTTTTAAGAATTTACTTATGTCATGTGAAAACTTTTTCTTGAAATCCCCCTTCCCCTTTGATCTGTCCCTTTCAAAAGGGTTTTAAATTTGGGGAAACCCGACAAAAAGTGACCTTGCGTTTTCGCCCTGCCCAAAAGTTCGAAATTTGGAAACTCACCCATTAAGACGTGAGATTTTTTCCTGGAAAAGTATTAGGCACCTGTTTGATATAGTTACACATCGTTTGCTTGCATATATTGCAGCATGCATCAAGCGCTGAGTGCTCCTAGTACACTGATCTTAAATTTTAATTTCTTAGCAATCCGGGGCGTCTAAATTTCCCGATGGCTGGTACCTATATATGTTTTATATATATATATATAGGTGTATGTTAAAAAAAATTTATTTTCCTTTTAAAAAGTCTAGACAATTGTCTGTGAAGTAACATATATAAATTTTCTGTATATTTCACTTGTTCTAAATACCTCCTTTAAAGAATTATCCTCATTATGTTAAGGGATAAGCAACGACTTAAACATTCTTAATTATATTTCATCATCCAAAAACTGCGGGCCCTTTGGGTTTAAATGCACTTAGAACATATGCATTCAAAAATTCTTTTAAAGGAAACAGCTGAAACAATTTTCATTATGTATGATAATTTAATGAGAGAGAGAGATGAATTTCCTTTCTAACTACTTCAAAAATTTAAAGAAAAAGGCGACGTCTAAGTAAGAAAAGTATTACAGATAATTAGCCAAATTTACTGTCCTGTCATTTTAATTGAATTTTTTTGCTTCTTTTAAATTGTGAAACACACTTAATGAAAACAAAAGGAAGAAGAGCAATTCTGTTGAATGATTAATTTCTTCCGAGTATTCAAAACACTAGGAATAATAAACGTTTGTTGCCAGAAAGATCAATTTTTAAATTCTCCAAAAATAACGCAATATTTATTATTTTTGCATGTACTTGGAAACTTTCTACATATAACTAAAGAATTTCAGTTTAGGGTAAAATAAAATAGGAAATAAAAAAGTTGAATATTAATATATTTTCACGAGAAATAAACAAGATGCAATATGGCATAAACACATAAAAAAATATTTTACTTAATATACTTTTATTAAAATATAATTAATGCAATATTTTATTCTTTGAAATGAAAATTCTTCTGTTATAGAAAAAAGGGTGCAGAAGAAATTTGCATTTTTCCTTTTGGAATATTAATATATTTTGAAAGAATATATTTCGTAAAATCGAAATTTAAGTAGACTTCAGGTATCCGACTACGTTCGGAAATATGATTTAAAAAAAACCGCATAAATGTATAATTTTCATGATATTTAGTGTCACTTAGATTACAATGCATGTATAAAATGATTTTAAGAACACTATGACAAAAAACAATTATTTAAATACAATATTTTGGCAAAAAATTAACTTACAATAAACTTTTTTCCAAATGTTCTCCTTTTGTAAAAAATACTTCTATTGTATTAATATTTTGCCTGCATATAGCTCAGACCTCTGTACAGAGATCAGCTACGGGTTTTGAAAAATTCAAATTATTTTCAGAGTTACAACCATTTGAAATAATTATCGGCGTATTTTCTTAAAATTTCTCCCTTCTGTTTTCGTACAACATGGATAAACCGACTTCCGAGTTATGCATTTCAAAAATTCTAGTTCAGCCTCTGTACAGAGGTCTGATCTGAATGCAGGCAAAATATTAATACAATAGAAGCATTTTTACAAAAGGAGAACATTTGGAAAAAAAGGTTACTAAGTAATTTTGCCAAAATAATTGTATTTAAATTTTTTTTGTCATAATGTGAGAGACCTTAAAACAATTTATACATGTATTCAAATCTAAGTGACACTAAAACAAATAACTATTATTTCATTTACACGCTTTTGAAAAAATCACGTTCGAAAGTAGTCGCATACCTTACAACGAAAAATAACAATCAAAGATTAGTTTAATGTTTATTAATAGCTTATATATATATATATATATATATATATATATATATATATATATATATATATATATATATATATATATATAGGGTAGTTCAAAACTTTTCGTGGGAATGCAGAGGAATCATTTTGAAACCGATTTACATAGGAAGTATGTCCCCAATTATACATGCACAGGTTCTTCTATCAACTAATATAAGCTCGGTCGACCATCCTGCTTTTTAAAGTATGAGCCCACTCACAAATGATGAGAAAAA
>BMAV01022371.1:0-19361 GCA_019973955.1 Trichonephila inaurata madagascariensis
GTATTTTATAAAGCAGCTAACTTCTGCAATTCGTCAAAAGATTCCCTCGATTTATATACCCGAATATACTATTCCTTATATCGTTTTGGAATATTCGAAGCAACTGGAGGAATATGATTAGGATTAAATGCCCGGATGTGCATTATTTCCACCCTACATCTTTCCTGAAACAATTGCTTTTCAGAGAATTTTCTTGATAGCTATGACATGCTAGAATGACCCCGGCTCTGGAAATCGTAATGAACAGAGTATTTACTTATATTTATCATTTCCTTGCAGATCACAAACATATATATGAAACATTACTCGATAAACCATGTATTTTTCTTAACACTTCTCTGTTAATTTAAAATCAAAATTAGCCTCTTATTGTTCTTCTGCTGATATTTTTGATTCAACTACCTGATACAATCCAAGATTATCTATGCGGAATAAGGAAATTAATATAATGAATAGTTAAAGCTCTTTGCATAGATTCATAGAATCTACTAAAACAACACAAAGAATATCTGGTGAGGTCTCCTGGTATTATAGAGTCCCTTGACTATCACTGGTCATATTAGAATACCATGAATGTAATAATAAACGGGACTATCACATCACTTGGGCCGGCACACGGATACAACTGAGGAAAGACTTTTAATGTAAAACAAGTTGCTGTTAAGCGTAATAAGTTCCCTGAAAGGCTAAGGCACACAAATGTGAGAAGAATATAGTTGATTTGGGGAGGAAGCAACTTCAATGGCAGTATTCATCATGCAATATGCTGTAGCTTCCATTCATTTCATTTGTGGTTCTTTCTTTCGATGATAAAAATGACCACACATAAAATTAATGGAATTGCTTGATGAACTAGCGAAATTGATTGTTTGATTGATGAATTAATGAAATTGCTTGCTTGATTGATGAACTAACGAAATTGATTGATTGATGAATTAATGAAGACGATTGATTGGTTGACAAATTAATGTTGATTGATCGATTGACTAATTAATTAAGTTGATTGGTTGATTGATGAATTAACGAAATTGATTTTTGCTCAAGTCGCATCCTTATAAGGGAGTTAATTCCCTTATTTTTTTTTTATTACTGACAAAACATTCACAAATCGCTTTACATCTTATAGCGTTTAGTTACTTTCATTCCATTCATGAAACAAATAAACATGGTATTCAATTGTGAAGATCTGGCTGATATTCCTAGAAAGGGTTTCAGAACTCTTACTATAAATTGATATCCTTTCCAAACATAGTGTATCACCAACATAGAATTTCCAACTATATTATATCGCCTTAAGAAGTTTTTTACTTAGATTAAAAGTTCAATAATGAATTGAAAACAATCTAAGTAATGTTTATGTGTCATTCTAGGACATTTCTCAACATGACAATGCCAGCTCCTATGTCAATTCGCATATCTCTTGATTACATCCGTACTATTCGAAGCTTTACTAGATTAACAACATCACTTAACATTTCACTAAACGAATATTAAGAACTACGGTATACTGTCTAAGTTAGACATTACAAAATATCAAATTCTGAAGTGAAAATTAAAATTGTGAAGCACAATTTAAGGTAGAATGATACTAGAAATCTGTGACGGGCTCACGCGTCTTTTCTTTAACATGACCTCTGGGTTCTTTGGGGGCCAAGATTAATGGCAACTCTTTTCCAACCAAAACCCAGGAAGCGAAATGTGAAAAAGAAATGCAAATAAGACAGCTTTTAAATAACAGAAGTTTCAGTAAGTGATAAGGCAATTTGGGTAATGTTATGTGTGAAAGAGATACAAGCGTGAATTGACCGCCAATTGTGAAGTTACCTTGAAGATAAACTATTAGGTCAAGGTGCATACCATTGCACGCGCGCCCAGACGTCTCTTCATAAGATTGAATCTATATTTGGATTAAGGTAGGATTGATTATTTGATATTAGGACTTGTAATATTATTAAAAGTGAGAGTAGGCGGATTAAATAATTATAGTGGTCTAAGTTACGCGATTCGGTTTAACTATTACTGTATGTTTGTTCATTATAGATCCTCGCTTAAATAATATTATCTAAATTGTTAGACATTTAAGTTCCATTCTTAATAAAGTCATATTAAGAATTAAAAATGTCTATTCCTTTTGCAAACCCTACACCTCTAGCTCACGCTGATAATCAAAGATACGGTCACCCAAGGGGGGCAGTATCACAAATCTACGTTTTTTTTTCCAACAAAGAGTACTTATATGCATGAACTATTAAAAATTTTAGATTCAATTCATTTACAATAAATATTTTTTGGCATAATAATAACATAATGCTAAGAATTTTTAAAGACTAGAAGCTGAAAGTTATAAGTTACTTATTCTTGGATCGCATGTTGTCTCACACTAAATACAAATGTTGATAAGTACTTTTTTTTCACTTTCAATGCCATTACTGAACATCACTTTAATTGTTAAAAAGCTTTGTGCGGAATCAAAAAATTACGATAAAGGTTACTTTACTTTATTTAGATAATTTGATGCGTAAAAATTTTAATCTTTTGCAATAATTTATTTATGCTTCATTACATCTTTTATAAATGTCTTTTAAGATTTTACTGTAGTAGCGTTTATGTAAATATAAGCATATTTGGAAAATAAATCTCATTAATTAACTGCAGAAGTATTTTTCGCATTAAAATGACGTATTCAGCCGTAACTGTTTCATTTTAATATTTTAAACATAACTTTGCTTCACACCTCGAACACAATAAAACTTGCATTCACATGTTTAAATCAAATCATTGAATCATTTGAGCAAGTGTAAGAAATTTATAATATTCTACATTACAATGTCAAATCGAAATTCAGTTTCAAAATCAAGTTATTAAAGTTATATTCGAAGTGACAGAATTTCACTTTCATATTCGCCATTTCTTTTTACATGTCACGGGCAGACGATACATAAAATGGGTTTTGCCATTCATGACAACTGAATAGAAATTCAATAGAAATAATAACAATTACTGAGGCGTGCTTGCCGCACATGTGCATACAGCAAATAATTGTTCGTAAACAGATAAATACGAAATAGCTTATCTTATAGAGACAAATAACTTTTTATTATAAATTCCAGTTTAAAAAAAAATGTAACTGAAAATGATTCTTTTGTTTGTTGTTTACTATGCCTATGCAGTTAAAATCGCTTAACACGAAACTGAAAGAACTGAAATATTTTTTCGTGTTGTTTATTGTTAAAAAAACACCCATATACCACAACAAAATTAAGTTCATTAGAGTTTGTTTTATTTACATAGATTTGTATTTATGCGTATATTTAATAAAAATCAATGAAACAAAAACATTCACAAAAAAAAAAAACTTAATGAAATTTTATATTAAATTTTTAAATTTCTTGAAAAACAAAGCAATTTTTGAGTTTTTGTAAAATAAAATCTGATGTTACTCTTTGCATTATTTTTTTAGCATCAAATTGTCAACAAAAATTGTTCGATGTCGTCCTTTTTGTTATTCATTTCACCATTAAAAAGTGCGTCTAAATAATTGCGCATACTTTTCATGCCGTTCCTCATTACGGATGATGTGGAAACAGCAGCTTCATTATTCATTTCATCTTCATCTTCGGAATCTGCATCAATAAAATATTTTTCCAGCTTTGAACAAGCTAGTGAAAATCTTTGTCTGCCATAATTAGGGCTGTACATACATTAACACCATCTACCGCAATGAATTCTTCCGATAATACGAAAGGACAGTCCCATACGGCTTGCGTTTTGCGTGTTTTGTTCATTCCCAGAAGGGAAATATTTTTGTGTTAAGCGATTTTCGTTTCATGTTGAGGGAAACAAAAGCATGAAAATACATAATAGTTTGTCGAGACCATTGTATTATTTTGTGTTCACAGATATTTTGTCTTAAGCTTTTTCCCTTTAAACATACTTCACTGTATATGCAGTGATGATCATTTAAATCTATTTAACTTTAAAAAAATGAATCGCTTTGACATGATATCAGTATTAAATTTAATTCTTAACTATTTTTATATGGCCCAAAAATAATTCATGGTAATGTAGTACTATTAACTTAATATAAAACTGTTATGTAACATCCACTACTGCTAGTTTTCAAGAATGTTCTTTGTGAGATGAATGAATAATACGAGTTTCATCCAGAAAATAGAGGCTGTTTAGAAATACAAAATGAAAAGCACAATATTTATTGGAAGAAATAAATTATGTTATGTACGAAGGCTGTTCAATAAGTAATAAGACTAAAATTATACATTAAAAAAAACAGAACAACTACAATCGTCATCATTTACATGGTTTTTTTCAAAATAACTTCCGTGGCACGTAATGCATTTATCCCAAAGGTCTGTCCACTTCTTAAAAACATGTAAAAGTCTGTTTTGTGAGAGCTGTTTCAAAACCACCTCCACACAGCCTTTACTCATGCTTTGTTGCTTGCAAAACGTTTCCCTCATAATTTTTTCTTAATTTGAGGCAACAGCTAGAAATCGCATGGAGTGAGGAGATCAGGACTGTACGGAGGGTGTGGTAAAATCTCTACGTTGTTCTGCTGCGAAACACCCAGTACGCAACGAGCATTATGTGGTCGAGCATTGTCATGGTGCAATAGGAAGCCATTTCGAAGCAATGAACGTTTCCTTTTAACGTGCTGTACCATTGTTCGCAGGACATTCGCGTAGTACGAGTCATTTACGGTAGTACCGGGTACGACAGCGTATTGATACACAATTCCTTCATAATAAAAAAAATTATGGTCATGACTCTACCAGTCGATTTCACAACTTTTGCTTTCTTGGGAGTAGGTGAAGATGGATGTTTTCATTCACTGCTTTGTGGTTTTATGGTTGGATCACAGTAATATAACCAGGCTTCGCCTGCTGTGATAAAGCGTTTAAAGATATTGTTGCCTTCTTGTTCCAGTCTTTAATCATATCGTATCATATCAAAGGTCTCCTATGCTAATTTTTGCAGATTTTTGCTTCCATTTCGACAAATGGCCGCATCTCGTAGGCGCCCACAAACACGCTTCAGTTCGATCACATGATACTCAAGAATACGAGTATGTACACGTCATCTATCGGTAGCTTTTGTTATTACAGACAACAAACTTTTCTTATGCCACAAAAATTAACATTCCGAAGAGTGGTTTTGCTGCAGTAAAATTAGTCTTATTACTTATTGAACAGCCTATGTACATGAAGCTTAATTCAATTTTCTATATAATAACTTTCTATATTTAAACTTTTGTCAGCCCGGGGATATCATCTCTTCATCTAAGCGACCTATATTTGTAGGAGGAAATGATTGATCACCCATATTCTCCATTATAAATCTAATTTATTATTGTCTAAATACATTGATCAACACAACACAAGTCTTACTATAGGGATCCGATCAGGAGTGATACAACGTAATTTTAAATTCTAAGTAAATAGTGCCCTGTTTCCTAATCACTATCTTTATGAAAAGTTATCCTAAGAATCTTTATCTGCCTTAGATTCCCTAACACGCTAAAGCCCTTTCTAAAAAAACTATGCTTCTATATTTAATATCTTACTAATAGCTCTCAGAGGTCAGCATCTCAGCTTTCAGTCTCCTTCTATTCTACCATTCTTCTCTATCATTCTATCCTGCTAATACTAAAGCTCCAATATATATATATATATATATATATATATATATATATATATATATATATATTAACTAATCTGCATATCGCAATTTCTTCTTGAGAGGACTGGATTGAAATAATAACATTCTGGCCCCAAAGATTCCCCAAGAGGATCAGTAAGAAAATCCGATAAGGCCCCGTCACAAAATTTACATCGTATTTTTCAGCAACACAAGGGATATTGGCAACGGATCAGGTAATTTTGAACTACTGTCAGATCTAGAGGGTGACACCTGAGCTGACACCCCCTCCCATTTCTTAACCCCCACACACCACGCCAACGGTAGGACTTTTAGAATTTTCAAAATTTACGTACATCAGCCCCTCTACGCGGACGATTTTAAGTAATACAAGGTTTTCAACCTTCCTTCTCGACAACGCCGATCACGAGTTCGCTACCGTGACCACTCGGCTGACGTTCCCTTATCCCTTTGTTGAATATCCTGTTTTAATTGAACTTGATGAATTGCAGATTGAAATTTTCTTAAGGTATCCGATTACGTTTGGAACCGTGATTTTAAAAAGGCGCATAAATGGATATTTTTCATGATATTTAGTGTCACTTACATATGTAAAATTGTTTTAAGGACATTTTGACAAAAAAAATATATAAATACAACATTTCAGCAAAAAAATTAACTCAGAATAATCTTTTTTCAAAATGTTCTCCTTTTGTGAAAAATGCTTCGATTATAATAATATTTTGCATGTAAATAGCTCAGACCTTTGTACAGAGGCTCAACTATGATTTTTGAAAAATTCACATTATTTTCAGAGTTACAACCATTTGAACTAATTATCGGCGTTTTTTTTCTTAAAATTTCTCCCCTCTGTTGTCGTAAAACATAGATAAACCCACTTCTAAGTTATATATCTCAAAAATTCTCTAGTTGAGCCTCTTTACAGAGGTCTGAGCTATATACAGGCGAAATATTATTATAATAGAAGCATGTTTCACAAAAGGAGAATAATTTGAAAATTTGTCACATTCTATGCTTATTTTTGTCAAAATATTGTACTTAAATAATTTTTTATTTTAGTAATATTCTTAAAAAAGTTTTATATACGTTTTCTAAACTAAGTGACACTAAATATTATAAATATTATCTATTTATACGCTTTTGCAAAATCATGGTTCTGAACGTAGTCGGATACCTTACTAATTAAAAATAACTGTCTAGGATTTTTATTTTTAGAGAGTAGTTGAAAATTAAGCTAACCGTAAAATCCGGCGTATAACGTGCACCTATATCTTCTATCTTTTGTGTAAGAAGTGTTCGTTATACGCCGGATATAAAAATGATAGCTTTAAAAATAAATAAAAAGAAATGAAAATAAAAAAAATAGACTTCTATATATATCGAAATATTGTTTATTTGAAAGAAATGACAAACATTATGAACGTAAAAAGAGTTGTTTTTCTAGAAGTATACTATTTTTCAAAAGCCTGAGATAGTACCTCGAATATATAAATGCACTCAAAACATAAGAGCATTACATACGTACATTTTAGATTTCTTCGTAAGAAAAGGTGGTTCCCGTTGATCGGCGAATATACTTTAAAACTAAATAATGTGGCTCGAAAGTTTAGGTGCGCCTTATACGCCGGATTTTACAGTATATATTTCCTATAAAAAAGTTTTTCCATTTTATATGGGGCAGAAAAAACTTATATCTTTGTAATCGTAAGAGTACTTTTCATGCCAAAGAGTTTATACTTCTACATAAATAGAAAAATTATCAAAAAAACATCCGCACTGTGGTTAGAAAAAATATAAGTAGCCATTAAAATATTTTCGAAAGTAAAAATATGCTAGTTTAAAAAAAATTTGAATTTATGTTCATTTATTAAGCGATAACAACAATGAAATATAATCAGACTTCCTAATTTATTTTCTAAAAATATGAACTTTTAAATGAAAAAAAAAATGTAATAGTTTTTAATTTACTTTTTTAGTCTAAGATACTTATGGTTACTGTGGTAACTTGAATCTCAGATAGTTATCTCTTGCAAGGAAATAAAATAATGAGTAATTAAGCCAAAGGAACAAATAATTTAATTTTCATTACAGAAAATTATTTGCTAATAATTGTTTGAAATACCTAATTATGATATCAATTTTATTTTAATTGTATAATTATATAATTTCCATCATTATTTCTTGTAATTTCTCTATTAATTTTATTTTTATACTTTAATTAAAAGTCCAGACACATCCGATTTGTAATCATGATCATTAAATAGTATTCCAAACGTTTTGAAATGTATGTATTTTGTCATCGCGTATTTAATATAAAAGAAATACATGCTTTGGAAAATTCAACGCCTGATTTCTCTCAGGCGTTATATATGATATATGATAAAACATCCCACAGTATATGTCCATACATGTATTGAACTATACATGAATCTTGAGTTGCATTTGTAGGAAACTGGATATTAATGATATTCTGTAACGCTTCTAATTTGCGTTATTGGTTTGAAATCTAATGGTAATTTGGAGTGTTACAATCAAATTTCAAACTAGGCACATAGCAACCGTTTTATAGGTAGTTAGTGCCAGACCGCAGGATCTATTTGCATTTAAAATCCTCTTGTACACCTCCGTGTTAACAATAACGGTTGAGTAGTCACTCACAATATATTGGAAGGTTTTCATACGTGTACAGTTTAAAATAATTGTATAATGTAAAAGCTTTTAAAAATCATTTTGTGCACAAACACAAAATGGTGGCTCAGGACGTGGTTTTCTAGTCTTCTAATTTGAGCTTCTAGCCGTGGTTATAAATTTTCGTTCTGCAATATATTGGTATATCTTTAACTGCTATGGAATTATTACAAATATGCGTGAGAGAAAAGCATACGACGAGCTCAATAATTTGAATAATAACAGATTGATAAATGGACAGAGGATAACAGAGAGACATCACTACACGAGAACAAATTGATGTATATAAACAAAGAAATAGTATAACAGATTATTTATTATAGTATAAATCGAACTCGTTATAAACAAACTTTACAATGTTCCAGAAATGGCTCTCGAAACAGTTTTCCACGAGCAAGAACTTAATAGATTAATTATCTTACCATAGTTAATGCACGAGACTGAACTGTCCTGCTGAGACTTTTTTTCCTCTTTATATAGCTTCATGGTTAATATCTAGAAGGATCAATTCAAGAGTCTTCTCGATTATTCCTTGGCGATATCGTACTTTTCCACCAAATTTGTCCCCAATCTAACAGACATGGATACATCTTCTATCATTGCCATAAACAAATTTTTTCAAGTACACTCTGGAAAGCGAACTTTGCCTGTAAAACTCAATTTTCTCACAAGGGATGCATTGCTATAGGGAAAGTAACATGCGTAGCATTTCAGCAACGTTTCATTTGAAAAGATATTCCTTCTAGAAAATTTACACTCTGCTTTAGCAAGGAGTCTGATCGCTGTATATGTTTGCTTGAATCTTCTGCTGTTTAGTCAAACTCTCGCAAAACTAAACATTTTATACTTAGCCAGTATAATTATTTTTTTATAAAAATTTTAATACATTTCTAATTTGTCCAGTCTTACAATTTTTTTGAGTGATCAAATATTTATTAGAAAATCAAATGAAGTGAAAAAAATTACAAATTTTCTGGTTTATTATGCTACTAATGTTATGGATAAATAACATTTCAATGTGCAGCATTTATTTTAAACAGTAAGAATGTTTCTATAGGCTGTGGATCTTCTGGTATCTTAACAAGCACTATTTTCACTTTTGTCTTGGATATTTATACCTCTTCATAATGGCACCTTTCCGGAAGGTGGATCCAGAAAGATTGAATGTCCAAAATCCCTGCTTACTCAATCAAAAGTCATTGAGTTATTACGATATTCGATTTAAAAATTCTATCTCGAATTAAAAGCTTCGCTTTACCCACTTTCAAATGTTGCACAAACACACTAAAAACTAGATTCTGTCCGAGACGTTAGATTACGACAAATTCCATTAAACATTAATACTAGGGATATAAGAAAATCATCTCAGCTTTCATCAGATATACGAAACCTAGTTATAAGTAAAATCTCCGGTGATTTCTTTAAGGTATCCGACTACGTTCGGAACCGTGATTTTGTAAAAGCGTGTAAATGGATAATATTTATGATATTTAGTGTCACATAGATTAGAAAATGTATATAAAATTGTTATAAGAATAGTATTACAATAAAAAAATTATTTAAGTACAATATTTTAACAAAAAAATGAACATAGAATGACCCATTTTCAAAATATTCTCCTTTTGTGAAAAATGCTTCTATTATAATAATATTTTCCCTGTGTATAGCTCAGACCTCTGTACAGAGGCTCAACTAGAATTTTTTGAAATATATAACTTAGAAGTGGGTTTATCCATGTTTTATACGACTATAGAGGGGAGAAATTTTAAGAAAAAAACGCCGATAATTATATTTCAATGGGTTGTAACTCTAAAAATAATGTGAATTTTTCAAAACTTCTGGTTGAGCCTCCGTAGAGATGTCTGAGCTATATACAGGCAAAATATTATTATAATAGAAGTATTTTTCGCAAAAGGAGAACATTTTGAAAAAAGATTATTCTAAGTTAATTTTTTGGCAAAATATTGTATTTAAATAAATTTTTTTTGTCATAATGTCCTTAAAACAATTTTATACATGTATTCTAATCTAAGTGACACTAAATATCATGAAAATTATCCATTTATGCGCTTTCTTAAAATCACGGTTCCGAACGTAGTCGGATAACTTAAACCTAGCAATTTTATCCAATTGAGATAAGAATTGCGAACGTTATAGATGTATTACTTTAGATTACTGAAAATAAGTTATTTAATTCCTTATCTATTACCACTTCCTACATAAAGGATATTAAAAATATTGAGAATATTACTGTGCTATTATTATTTTATGCATTCTTCTAAGTTTAGTAAATAAATAGGACTTTATTCAGTTCCTACTATTAGTTCACTCTCCTCCCTATATATATATGTATATATCTTAATCAAATTTTCAATCGTTAATAAAATACTTTCTATTCATCCTTTCCAGTTCCAATACATTTTTTTTAAACTTTTAGTGGATGACACTTGATGTTAATACAGTTTTTTCAAATATTAATTCATTAATTAAATTTAATTAATTAATTATAGTTTAAGAGATGCATTTCATTCGATATTATTCCTCTAGATAGCAGCACTATTGGATAAAACAGCTTTTGTTAAATTTCTGATGAAGATTTAACTTAACCTGAATAATCATATGATAGTTAGACTTCAGAATTCCTTTTACACTGGTTTTAAGATAAATTCTTACCTATTATATTCAACTTTTATTTAAAAAATGCAATTACAAATTTAATGTACTCAAAAAGTTTTTAATGTTAATTTAAAAGATGTTTTGCCTCCTAATATTCTGATTCTGTCTTACGTATTTACATATTTATATTAATTGTAATTATTCAATAAAAAGAAATTAAAATAAATTTTTTCTTTGTTGACCCTAAGTAGAAATTGACTTTACAAATTATTTAAACTACTTGTTTTATGTGTAGTATCAACATTTGAACAAAATTGTCTAACACTTTTTGTATCAGCATAAACTCAACTACAATTACTCAATACGTTCTCAAATTATTTGATCTGTTATTTAAGGTATGTGACTACCCAAAATTTGCCGTTTTCGTGAATATTTTCAAAACTCCTTTTATGATTTTGTTTTATAGCCCATACATTTAAGATTCCAAAAATATTTTATTTCTGTTTCTACTATATCTAGAAGCATAGTTATAGCATAATTAGTAAACCGGAAATGAACTTTACAAAACCGGAAGTAGATCCCTACGAAAAATATTTTTAAGATATAGAATTGAAATTTCCAGAACCTGTTTCATTTAGTTCTATCTGTATTATGAATCAAAATCTAATCTCTGTGTATATTTTTATGTACTTTATTGCTTTTTTATGAAAAAAAAATTGTTAATTTTTTAAAAAATCGGGTTTTTGCATAAAATTTGACATATTTAAAAAACTTTCAAAAGTATTACAAATCTTTTAATTTCTTACACATATAATGATGTAATGCACGTACTGTATAAATATTATTTGAATACATTTGTTAGAATTTTGTGTAACTGCCATTTTTCATCAAAATTTCACTAAAAATGACAATTGTTATAATCTATAAAACTATCCAGAAAACATTAAAAAGTTAAAAAAAAAAGTCCAAATTAGTTAAGCATGAAGCTAAAGTGGTCTTGACCTATAAATATGGTGAATTTAAAAAATGTATAGTTAGTAGAAAATTTTTTATACTGTATTAAAATCTTTAAATGCATTTTCTGGAAAACTATATGTTTTTCAATTTCTTGCTTCACGGTAAAGTTCACTAAAGATTTTCTTTTTAAGATATTGAATTGGAATTTTCAGAAAATGTTTTATTTAGTTATATCTCTGTGTATATATTTATGTATTTTATTGCACTTTTTGTGAGAAAATAACATTAGTTTCTTGTAAAAAAATTGAGTTCTTGCATAAAAAATGACACATATTTCAAAAACTTTCAAAACTATTACAAATCTTATAGTTCCAATTATAAATAGGGATGTTATTTATGTACTGTATAAAAAAATATTATTCAAATATATTAATTAGAATTTTCAATACAAGCCTTACCGTAACTGCAATTTTTCACTAAAATTTCACTCAAAATTTCCAATATATCCAAAATTATTTTTAATTTTATGGAAATTGTACTTGAATTCCTAGTTTTATGCCCTATTTTAACTAAAAAAGTGTTTATTTCGTTAAAAATTTATATATTTCAAAAAAAGTTCTCCGAAGGTAGTCACATACCTTAAACAAATAAATTAGATCGAGTTTTGTTCTATGTCAGCAATCAACAACAATGCGGAACTTTTCTTTCTTTGGACCTTTCATGGTTATAGTGAAGCACGTCAGATGAATAATGTTTTGAATAATGAATGCACAAATGTTGAAGTGAATACATGATATGATGCTTCATTCACATAAATCTCGTGTCAATATATTGAGTCGTCGAATATATTGAGATCCTGTACAATTTATATGTCGCTATGTTTCCCCACGTAGATGTTCAGTGGATAGGGGATTCGAAATCATGTTTTCTCTCCAACATTGCTTGCTACTTTAAATATTGGAATAATAAAGTGCCTTCTCAATTAATATTTCAGATTAATTTAATATAGATAAAAATATTTTATGTTTTCAATCAAGCACATAGAATTAATACTTTATTATTATTTTTAAAGATTTTGCATAGTAATTTGCATTTAAAATGTTTGCTATAATATTTTAAAAATGAATTTTTTCTTTCCACAAATGACTTTGATTCTTCTTCAACAAATAAATTTTTCACATGATACTCACATGCAGTTCATAATAATGCAATCAAAAAGAACTGGGGGTGAAAATCCATCTAAAAATACTTTTGAAATATTTTTCAAAAATTTTAATTTATTCTAATATTACTGAGTAAAAATGCAATTTCATCACTAACTGACTAAACGAAATGAATATAAAACACACATTAACATTAAACAAAAATGGCATTTGAAATTTATACAAATATCTACAAATTTCTAATAAAATAAAAATTCTGTGCAAATCGAAAAAAGTATCTCATTCTAAAAATTCTAAAAATATTTTCTAAAAATGTTTTAAAAATATAGCTAAATAATTCAGCCCATAGAAAAGAAAATTTTACTTTACCATATGAAAACTCAGTTTATTCCAGTTCAATTTTAAAACTTCACAGTTAAAAAATATTTTTAAAAAAAAACTAAGGAAGAAGAGTGGTTTTTTTTTTTAAAAAAAAACTTTGCCAACCCTTATTGTATAAATTATACAACTGTTCATACTCATTGTGTAAATTGTTAAACTGTAATTTACATGTATTATGTAGTTCTATTTATTTGTTCTTTTTTCACAAAAATCTGCTTCTCTTCAGTTAAATTCATCACTGAAGCTGCATCATCCAACACTTCATTGCTAAAGAAGTCCTCAAATTTTGATAAACCGGCAGTTCTTACAGCTTCCTAGAAAGTTGAATATTTAGTTCGTCTATTGTTAATAAGTCTTCGTATTAGACAAGGCCTTCCTTATGACACAACGATTCCAGATCAGGCAATCATTGCGATATTTTTTGAGAGTGAGTGAGTGAGTGAATTTGGGGTTTTTTGGCGCAAGAGCCAATTCTGGCTATACTGCGCCAAAAGAGAGAGCTTGCAATAATGTACTAACGCAATCGTATTGTGTGGTGACATTATATGCAACGAAGCAGCCATTCAGCGCGTACGTCGTATGCGAAATCGGGGTTGCCATCTTGGCGAGTTATCTTGAACGTTGGGATTGTTGTGATAGTACGTAATAAATTCATTTCAGTATCACAAAAATAATTTTTATACGGAAAAAGATTAATCGCAGTTTTAAAATAAGAAAATCGGAATAATTCAAGATTAAATACACACACAAGTTAACGTTACCTGTTCACCACAAATATAGGGTATAAAAAGATATTTAAAATTTCAATAATCTGAATTCGCATAATTTATTTCAATGTTTGTGCTCAAAGATAAAAAAAAATCAATACCTTCTCAATTTTTTAGCAATAATGAATACATACTATTAATGAGTATATTGTGATGAGAATATACCAAATCGCGCTATTTATGCTGAAATTTAGTCTGAACATATGCTTTAAGTTAATCTGGAGTAGCGGCAATTCTCAGAACCTCCCTTTTAGATCAGATTTTCGTTGGGGTCACAGAAGTTCAACGAGTCATTAAACCAGTTTCGTGGAAAGGTCTTGGCTTGCATCTTTCATCGACCGATGTAAACATTTCCCAACAGTTAGGAAGGTGCGATAAAAATTCATACTTAAACTATCGAGTCGCAAAAACACGGAAAAGTTACGATTAAGTGATACTTAAATAACTAAAAAAAGTTATTCAGATTTGATTATATCTTTGGATTGCACAAAACGTCTAAATGTTCAAAAAATTGAATTTTTCACTCTTTCTCTCTAAGTAATTTTTTTATAGTTCTTCTTCCACGTTTTTTTTAAGGTTTTTTTTAGGTTTCCTACTACGTTCGGAACTGTGATTTTGCAAAAGCTTATAAATAGATAATATTTATGATATTTAGCATCACTTAGATTAGAAAACGTATATAAAATAGTTTTAAGAGTATTACTACAGTAAAAAAATTATTTAAGTACAATATTTTGACAAAAAAGGAACGTAGAATGACCCATTTTCAAAACATTCTCTATTTATGAAAAATGCTTCTATTATAATAATATTTTACATGTATATATTTCAGACCTCTGGAAACAGAGACTGAAGCAGAATTTTTGAAATATTTAAATTAGAAGTGGATTTATCCTTATTGTAATATAACAGAGTGGAAAAATTTTAAGAAAAAACACCGACAAATATTTCAATTGGTAGCAACTCTAAAAATAATTTGAATTCTTCAAAAACCCTAGGCCAGACTCTTTGGAGAAGTCTTTACTTTATATAAGAAAAATATTATTATTATCAAAGCATTTTTTATAAAAGGAGAACGTTTTGAAAAAAGGTTATTTTAAGTTAATTTTTTGCCAAAATATTGTATTTAAATAATTTATTTTTGTCATAACGTCCTTAAAACAATTTTATACATGTATTCTTATCTAAGTGACACTAAATATCATGAAAATTATCAATTTATGCACTTTTTTAAAATCACGGTTCCGAACGTAGTTGGATACCTTAATATGTTACAGAGCAAAAAAACAACTACATTTTCTGGTAAGTAAAAATGCAGTGCTTCCTCACAAACCTTCAATACTAGAGACACAATTAACAATCAAAATTTTTATCGCGCTTCCCGCCCCCCCCATGCAATAACATTGTACTGAACGCAACAAAAATGTATTTTGACGTTAAAGCTACAATACGACTTTAATTATAAACCACACAAACTACCAATACAATTATTAAATTTTGTATGTGACAAGCGAATGGGAGACATCAATTATTATTAAACGTGGTTTTAATTTAGTATTGATAAACTAATTATATCAAAAACATTGTGCACTACCGATACATTTATAAGTACATTATATCGGTTTCTATTATGCCAGAATGTATTTAGTTTTGCGTTCTTTCAGTAAATTAATACTTATTTCAAATATTTTATTTTCGACTTTTTAGTGTGCTCGTGACCCCCTCATAGGGATATTACGACCTCTAAGGGTTTGACAGTCAAAGGTCTTGGAACCCACACATATTATACATAAAAACCGTAAAATCCGGTGTATAACGCGCCCTTATAAATCAAAAAATGAGTTCGTAATTTTCGGGTACGTGTTGTACGCCGGGTATAAAAACGATAGCTTTAAAAATAAAACTAAAAAAGATGACATAGAAAAAAATTAGGCTTCTACATATATTGAAATACTATTTATTTGAAAGAAATGACATTTCTTATGAACTTCAAGGGCTGTTTTTCTAGAAGTATACTACTTTTTTCTGAAACTTGGAATAAATGATTTCAAAATATTAAAGCATTGCACATACATTTCAGGTTTCTTTGTAAAAATGTGGTTGCGCGTTATACGGCGAATATACATAAAAATTAAAAGTTGCAGCTTGAATGCATAAGTGCGCTCTATATACGCCGGATTTTACGGTAAGTAAAATCATCAAAGTTATAAATTGTTTATAAAAATGCTCTAACAATTTAGCTCATGTCTTAAAAGTCCTTCACTTATTCCTTCATTTAAAATTGCCATACCTGGAAAGTTATAATATGAATTAATAAACATATTGAAAAGAAATTACTTAAGATACTGCTTATGGCAGCTTTAACAGCACTTACGGCCGCAGTAGCCGAGTGGTATAGGTATCGGACCGTGGCTTGCCTTGTCACGAGTTCGAGCTCAGTACCACTAAAGACCCGCCGTGTAGGGCAGCGATGCACGTTAAATCTGTCGAGAGCTGAAACGTTCTCCCGTTGGGGTGGTGTGGTAGTTAGGAGATGGGGTGCCAGCTCAGGCGTCGTTCACGTCACTTGAACATGGTGCAAAATTACGTGGTCCGTCGCCAAAAGTCCTCGTGTAGCTGAATAGTGCGACGTTAATATTCAATCAATCAATCAATTAAAAGCACTTAAACCAAATTGAGGTAATGAGTATAAGGTATTATGAATCACAAAATAAAACTATTTAAGTAAATTGAACTTAAAAGATTAATTAAAAAAATAAGCAAATTTAAAATATTCTTGTTCGTAAATTAACATAAAAGCTAAAATCTCTTTAAAATGTGTAAAATGAACTTTAAAAATGTTTTTGGAAAAAGATCGTTAAATGTTAAAAAAAAAAACACTTAAAGTAATTATTCAGATTTAAAGCATTTTGTAAGTATTCCCTTCATCACTCTTCATTTTAATAAAAGTAGCTCATGAAGGATTTCATTTTTCTTTGAAATATTAGCCACGGTTTTCTTACACTACACGCATTTTAGTATTATATTAATCAAATTAATCTTGGATGAAAAGCGTACCTTCATTAAAATGAAAATTAATGAGATTTTAGTGAAATGAAGTGAAAGTTGTAGAGAAAACACGAAAACAAGCATGTCTTAGAAATACACAAAAATATTTTTCTAAACAAATTTATATTTTCTTATTATCAAAGCACTTTCGAGAAAAAAGTGTACCTTCCTTTTTGTTCAGGCAATCTCTTTCTTTAAAAAAAATCATTCAAAATATAAAAAAAAAACTTGATGAAAAAGTAATGTGTGCTATTATGATGCATTTTAGATGCATCATGAGATTGTAACTATATAAATTGTTGTTGTCGTGTGTTTTATCCTGGGATACATATGAAAGGCGAGAAATGGAAGAACAGAAACATACAGTACAAATACAGATTGTGTTCTTGCTCCAGTGACACAGTCCAGAATGCCAAGCATTTGATATTCTTGCTTGTACTAAATTCGCTTCCGAAAGACGTACACTCATGAATTGCCTAGAAAAGAACAATATATAGTGTGACCTCCTCCTTTCTCTACCTTTGTTCAAGGCAAATCATCTTTTACATCGTTTTGTGCATACATTAATAGCATTTTTTACTTTATTATTTAGATTGTAAATTTTGTGTGTTTGTTAACATTTTCTGTGCATGAATATACATGCGTATATATATATGTATATGTGTGTGCATGTACGTGTGTGTATATATATCAGTAGCGCACACAGGAATTTTTCAAGAGGGGGAGGGGCGGTCCGGGGTTGAAAGTTCACCATTCTTGTATAATGCTGTTTTTGATTTTGTCGATTTTCAGGAATAAAACATAGTAAAAAACTAATTATTGAATAAATAATTAGCATTAATTAATAAAATGAATCATTAATACCAAATATTTAATTAAAGTTTACGTATTATATACTTAGAATTATAACCAATCGGAAAAAAATCAAGGGCTTTGGGGGGGGGGGGGGCCCGGACCCCCAGAACCCCCCTTGTGTGCGCCACTGATATATATATATATATGTTTCTGCATGTGTGCCTATGTGTGTATGTATGCTTTATGTATTTGTATTTTGAAAAATCTTTGGGATCATGTTTTCTTATCTTCCTCATTGTATAATTTTAAATTTTGATTATTTCCGTTTGCATGTGAGCAATCTTGTATTTATTTCTGTATATGTTGTATTTGTATCCACTTTTTTTCTCATTTTTCTTTTTCTTCTTTTGGTTCCCATTTGTGCCTATATCCTTTTACATGTAACTTCCTATCACTATTGTTTGAGTATTGACTTACGTTTGTAAGCCTTGTGTTATACTTGTCGGTACATAAGGAGTCTACCTAGAGACTTAAAAAAAAATACAGAAGAATATAGACTGTTTTTAACAAACGATGATCCCAGCATAGAACAGAAGGGATGCGATGCTTTTCTTCCGAGACGGGAATCCATTTCAGGCGAAAGTCCGACTTCTTTTCCCGAAGAAACATGCAAGCCTTAGTCGGGATTCCAACTCGAGCCCACTTGGTTACAAGCCGAGGGTCATAACCACAATACTGGCTAGGTGGCAGTACATGGCAAGACTTGGTACCCCAAAATTAACAGACCTATCGTTTTTTTATTCAATCTTATTCTTTGCATTATTATCTTTCGATTGATATATCACTTGTGAATGACAGGAAGTTAGAGAAGTTTAATAAAACTTCATTTCAATACAAATTAGGCAATTCAGCGACACCCACTTTTTAAAAAAAAGCCTAAAAAATGCTTTTTGATAAAAAAAAAAAAAAACTATTTTATACAGAGAAATAATAACATTAAAAAAAGAATGCGTAATATAAAAAGCAGAATATTACCGAGGAAATACGATACAATCATTTTTTTTTTCTCTGTGAAATGTGTGCATGTGAAATTTTTGAATTAAGGCATTTAAATTTATTATTTCAGTTCTTATTCCTGATATGTTTTTCATAGAAATGTAATACTTCAATATTATAAGAAGAAACAAACTAAAATTTCTGACGTGATGGAAAAAAATTTTTTTTAACATTTTTCTTGAATTTTCTTATGCAATTAATATCCTCTAAAAAT
>BMAV01022372.1:0-96784 GCA_019973955.1 Trichonephila inaurata madagascariensis
ATGAAGTTAACAGGATTAATAATTAACAATAAGCAAAAAATGTATCCGCTCTTCAGCTTTTTCTGGCGTGCGATGCGAGTTTATTGGAGTTTAAGAACGAAGCCGGATATGAGAACACGCAATCTCCCATTTAAGTCTGGAGGATTTGTACCTTTTAAGAAATATTTCCTTTTAAACGGTTCATTTCTTTGCTTTTTTTCATTTTATTTTATCTCTCAGCTTCGTTTCTTTGCTCATCTTAAGAGATTTAAAATCTTACAATGACGAGCAAATGCATTCGTCTCGATTCCGTGATACAGGCAGTTAGTGTTTCATCACTGTCATTTATCATTTCTTACGAGCGCCATGATCTTCACACCTTTCCCCAGAGATTTTGACATTTTCGATGCAAAGGGGGGGGGGAGAGAAAACAACAACGCAACACTGTAATAAACTACTTTAATGGAACACCTTGTTTCTTCATGCAGAATAACTTTTGCGTTAAAAATGTGTTCGATAAAATTGAGCCATCAGTTAAAAATATTTATCGCAATATTTTTTTTTTTTACAAGAACAGATCAGATAGATTTAATCAGAATGTGTAATAAAGTCTAAAATTATGCAAACTAATGATGAATGAAGATTTTAGATAACAAAAAGTATAAATGAGAGTTAAAAATTATATGCAGTGAAAATCTTCTAACACGAGATTGAGGGACTAAAATAATTTTTCATGTTAAAGGATATTGCAAAAAGAAGAAAAAAAAATATATTCAACAAAATTAAGTTTTTAGAGTACATTTTTTTAGACATATATGTGTATATGCATGTATTTAATAAAAACTGTTTAAACATTTGCGTCATTTGCTCTTTTTTTATATTTATATATTTATTGTTAATGAAGTAGAGTTAGCATTACCAAAATCTTTACAGATTTCTGTTTTCGTCTTCTGTTTTTGATCAACAGCCTCAAGTAGCTCCATCTTCATTTTAATCGAAATAGCAGTTTGCTAATCCCCTGAGCTTTTCGCCATTTTGATTGAAAGAAAATTTTTCAAAACAGAAAAAAATAATGCGAACTAAACTCACTGATTTTCACTCACAACTTCGATCACCGAATTTCTAAGCCAACTGATGAGATGTTTTTGTGTGACGTTTGTGGGGATGGAGGGTAAAAGTAGCTTAGATAAACAAAATTGGCTTGTGTCACAGGCTATTCCGAGGATATTTCAAAGCCAAGTTATTCTCCTTTCCACGAAACACGTGAAACAACCTGGTTTTCATTTCACTATACTTCAACGCAAGACTACAATACGACTTTAACCTCTAAAGTGTCGCCGGAGTATTTAAACGCCTCGCTCAGCCAGTGCGTTAATTGCCCCGGACGTATATATACATCTTTCCAAAGTACTATCTTTTCTGTGCAATGCTATCCATTAAATTATTCCGAAGGCTTTGGAATACAATAATATGACCTAACAGTGTTTGCGAAAGATTTACTTATTTCAGAGGATTTGCTTATTTATTTCTTTTCTACCCAACTCCAATACACAACATACGCTGGCCAACGTGATAAACGGTGGCGTTGGAGAGTGAATAGGGTAATTTTTAATCGTCATTTAAGGGATTAATTATAAACGGTACAAATTGTGAAGATAAGTGCTAATGTTTGCATATAATTTTACATATGACAAGCCCATGGGTGGGGTGACTAGTAATTATTAAACTTGTTCTTAAGATTGTTAAATTAATTATAAAATATATTGACTAGTACTGATATATTTATAAGTTTATTATATCAGTGTAAATGTGTATTTTAATTTTTATTTTGTCAGAATATATTTTTTGTTTGTTTACTTTCAGTAAATTTATAATTTTTAAGTAATCTCTTTTGTTTTTGACTTTTCAATATGCTCTCTCCCCCGCCCCTCATAGGGTTATCAGGCTCCCGTAAGGGCGCACCCCACAGTTTGACAGTTTGAGAAACACTACGCGTTAGGTTCTTAATGTTATTTTTTTAATCCCAGCGTACGTATATGAATAATTTTATCGAACAAATTTTATATAAACAGTTAAACATTATTTTCGAACTACTGTCTTTTAAAATGCTGATAGTTAAATATGACAATTAACTTATAGTAAAGAGAGATTGCTTAATATAAAGAGTGATTAAAATTTTCTTGAAAGAAATGAAGATTTATCTTGTGAAGAGCAAAATTAATAGCATCTGAATTTATAAACACTTAGTATTTCTGATTATTTAATAAAATTACGATCGAAAACAATAGAATTTTTCTTTTTTATTTTTCCCATTTGTAATGATATAAACATCAAAGGAAAATTAATTAAAGCTATAAGAATGATTTCCTGTTTTATAGCATTTTATTTTACACCTTTTCATAGCTTTCCACCCTGCAAGCTTTAAAATATTTACTAAAACATTATTAAATGTAGGTGCTATAATTATACAATTCCATTTTTTACATCAGTATCATGTTTTCATTAAAAAATTCTTTATTTTTGTTATAAAATATGCGAAAAGCGAGAGTTCAAATGTCAATTCCAATTAAAATAAAATTTAGTTTACGAGAAATATAGATGTTAACACCTCCAATATTCATGTTGTACTGTGAGCCCAGCGGCAGAGAGTGCTGTTGTCAATAAAAAATTGTATGTCATTAAATTCCACAATATTCGCGTTTGTATATTTTTAATTGCAAACCTTCCGCACACGCCTTTGTACTCCAACAACAAACAACCCTTTGGGACCAACCCTGAGCACATAAGCCACAGGAACTTCCTGACTGAGTCTCTTGATGGTCCAAAAAATGATTACACATACCACACCCTTATATAGCGGTGGAAAAAACACCATACGAGCACTATGGACTGTAATGAATTTAATGACACAAATTTCACACGAGAAACAACAGCAGGGCCATCAGCAGCTGATCTCACAGTATGACATAAATCGAGGGCATTGACAATGTTTTCTGCAAATTTGCTTCTATCAAGTGAATATTATTTCTTAGGACTCTAATAAGTTATAAATTTCATGTACATGTTACTGTTAAAGTGTGAAATCCGTTATTTCATGAAATAACTAGGTATTTCCTGAAATAACTATACAAGTTAGTTAAAGTATATAAAATTATTGAATTCTACTATTTAACTAGGTATTCTATACAATAACGATTACTTGATCGTTAATGAAATACCGCATTCTCGAAAGTTCTTTGAACTGGTTCTAGCTGCTTTAAAGAGGATTTTTCCGATTAGGAACAAGAGATGGCCGAATAAAATAACTGTACTCTAAATCTCAGTTCAATATATGTTAGCGAGAATTAATTTCTGTTGAAGGAGTTACAAATATTGACAGTTGATTGTTGCATGCAAATATTGATCTGTTGCAGCTTGCTCAAAGTTGCGACACTGGACAAGGCTTTAAAAAATGCTTGTGTAAAAAAAAAAATGTGTAATGGTAAAAACGGGTGGAGCTTGTTTCAAAAATAATAATAAACAGTCCAATCCAAAGTGTGTCATCTCAACAATCCATGATTTAATAAATGATGAAAAGTAAAACTAAGGTAAATCATAAAATTTAAATTAATATTCTCTTACATTTTTGTTTTAAAAAGTTAAAATATTTTTATGTAGCAACGGGTTTTCTTCGCAGCGTGTATTTTTGTTGATAATATTTAATTATAATCTAGTTTTGTAACATATTCTTTGTTCCCCTTTCTGTTTAACTAATGTTAGCAATATGAGCTATTATATCATTTGCTTTCCCTTATTATTTATAAATTATTCATCCGAAAAAGAGATAAAATGCATTTTTGAGAGATTTTAGCTATGTATGATTAATTGCTTTATAAAATATTATTGAAATTGTTTATTTTTTACTTTAACGATCTATCCTTAGTTATTTTGTAGAATAACTAGGTAAAATATGAAATTTTTCATCTACTTTATACTTTAACTGACTTGTCTAGTTATTTCACATGAAATACCTAGTTATTCTACAAAATATAACTGAATTATACACTTCAGCAGTAACATACAGTAGCGCACACAGAAATTTTTCAAGGGGGTGTCCAGGGTCGCAAGTCCACCATTCTTGTATCATGCTCCTTTTGATTTTGTCGATTTTCGGAAACAAAAACAGTACAAAACTAATTATTGAATAAGTAATCAGCATTAATTAATAAAATTAATCATTAATAACAAATACTTAATTAAATTTTACGTACTATATACTTAGAATTATAATCAATCGGAAAAATAATCAAGGTCTTTGGGAGGGGTCCGGATCCCTAAGAAACCCCCTTGTGTGTGCGCCACTGATAACATATATATATATATATATATCAGTTAAAGTATAAAGTAGACGAAAAATTTCATATTTTACCTAGTTATTCTACAAAATAACTAAGGATAGTGTATATATACAGTAGCGCAGACAGGTATTTTTCAGGGGGGCGGGGTTGAAAGTTCCCCATTCTTGTATCATGCTATTTTTGATTTTGTCGATTTTCAGGAACAAAACACAGCAAAAAACTAATTATTGAATAAATAACTAGCATTAAATAAAATTATTCATTAATAACAAATATTTAATTAAATTTTACGTATTATACACTTACAATTATATAACCAATCGGAAAAAATCAAGGGCTTGGGGGGGCTGGACCCCCAGGACTCCCCCTTGTGTGCGCCACTGTATATATATATATATATTACACTACAATTATCGCATAGATTTTCTTACTTAATTTCCGAGCAATAACTTTACGTACTTACAGAAGAAAAAATTTGATTTTTAAATTTCAATTCGGTGTACATTACTATAAATTACTTACACCAATTTGCATTTATTTTATAGCAACTGATGTCAGCATATTTATTTCCACAGTTAAATCTTTTCATCTTACTCTCTCTCCCTCAAAATCACTGATTAACCCATCCTCTCCTTAGCCTTAGTATTTAGAACCTTAACCACACTTCTCAAACAGTAATCCTACTCGACTTCCCAAAGTAAAAGCCGTACCGGCGACGACCTCAAATTCCAGTACTGTGTTTCCGATTTTCCTGGGATTCCGAAATCCCATGATTACGACACGGAAAAGGGTTCGAATCCCCCAGGGAGTGTCATCGGATCTGGCAAGAGGACGTGTGCTCTGTGATGTACCCCTTTGCCCCCTCATTAAAGCACCCCTTTAAAAGCACACCCCTCTTTGACACCTCATTGGTCCGGCATTACGTCCAATTACAGGGGATAAATGTCGGAAAGAGTATTGAAAAGGAGCGAGGCAAGCGTAATTGGAATAGTCTAACATCGTTTTGGATGGAGTCCCACTCTCCTATCCAGGAAATGATGCTCCTGCTTTTCTTTCGGAACTCCTGAGTTTCACGTTCGGCATAGGATCGGATAAACAACAGTTTTCTAGGCCGAAATAAATATTTCATGTCCTTCTTTTTTAAAAGTAAAAGGTGGCACAATTTATCGTTATTCTTAAATTTGTTTTGTTTTAAAACAGAGGTTCTCAAATTTTTTTTTCGTCCTTGCCATGTTTTCCAGTTTCGGGTAGACCCCTGCTTACCTAATATTGAATTTTCGCAAGTTTATCAACTTAAATGTCTTTTTGACAGCTGTGGTACTACTAATTACTTTAGAAGAATTCAATTTCTAACTGGAGTGAAGTATAGCGTTTAAAACTTAAGAAGCACAAGTTAATGAATTAAATTAAAATTAAAATAAATTAATTCAATTCATAAAACAACTGTTAGATAAAAAAACAACAACCAAACAACAAAAAATGCTTTTTAATGAGAGGGATGAATCTGAAAATAATGTGAATTTTTCAAAAATTCTAGTTGGGCCTCTGTACAGAGGTCTGAGCTATATACAGGCAAAATATTATTATAATAGAAGCATATTTCACAAAAGGAGAACATTTTGCAAAAAGGTTACTCTAAGTTAATTTTGTGCTAAAATATTGTATTTAAATAATTTTTTTTTGTCAAAATGTCCTTAAAACAATTTTATACATATATTCTAATCTAAGTGACACTAAATATCAGGAAAATTATTCATTTATACACTTTTGCAAAATCACGGTTCCGAACGTAGTCGGATACCTTAATATTGTAGAGTAAAGCTTTTTTTTAGAATCAACATATGCACACATATTTGGGAATTACATTTACAATGAAAAATAGGAGCACTTGTCAAATGTTTGTCTACCAGTTATTTTTAAACCAATTATCATTAAATTAATTAAATTTCATTTTTATAGATTCTTTACTTGAGTTTTATAATATTTTACGATAATAATACCTGAAGAAAATTAATAATATATGATAAGCCAATTTGAAAACTTTTGGCCACCTTCCAACAATACGCAGAAACTCAATGTCGCCTTTTCATAGGTCATCGAAAACATAAGAAGCCTCCAATCCTAAAAATCTGTCCATCTCTGTACAATAATGAGACTACCCCGGCATTCACATTGTCTTCATGTCTTTACCATCCATCACAGAATTCTTCTTTGCTATCGTATTGCCTAGAAAATGCCATACAATTCTTGGTAGGTCTGATAGATGACAACCCAGTTCAGAGCTCCTTCACTTCCGATGCAATCTCCGCTGACAAACGGCGTTTCCTACAGTCTAAAAAGACAAATGTGCACAAATTCTATTTCCTCGTGCACCTCCTGGGAAAAATTTGCATTTCAGGGTTTTCAGAAATCTGACACAAAAGGCAAACCTGCTGCAAACGCAGATTTCTCTCTTCACTCTCTCTCGCTACTTTCTGCGGATTCATATTTTAGGTAGTTACCAACTCCTCCAGCTTCAGTCTAAGACCTGTTTAGAAGCAAGGGACCGCAGAGGTAACAGAATCTTCGAAAAACATTTTTCGTGTCACTCACTTCTTTTTTTTTTTCTTCTTCTTTTATTTGCTAGTATCACATGAATTGGCTCTGTTATTTCCATATTGTCTTGTTTCGTTTTTGTCATATTTTAGTTTGTTTAAATTCTAGAGTTTTAGAGTTAAAAAATCCTAAATTATCAAAAATTGAAAAAATTGAAAGATTTAATATATAGTAAATTGCAATTTTTTACGATATCTATAACAAGCAGGGAGTGGCTTTTTTGAATTAAATAGCCTTGTTTAAAGCTACTTATTATCTAATACCTAGCAATAATTTTTTAAACTCAGAAAGATAACACTTTAAAAATTTAGTGAAACATTGTTGAAAACGGGTAAATTATATACATATTACTATCTTCAAGTAATCCCATTCATTTTTGCAAAATTATGTGCGTTCTTAAAATATATAAATTCAATTTAAATTGAATATCTTCGATAGCTAAAGTGCAATCAAAAAGTTAAAAAGTTGCTAAATCCTTTTATTGTATTTGGAAGTTAAATGTGTGTGTGTGTGTGTTTGGAAATTACAATGATATCAACAAGATGCTTAAAACTATGAAATAATATTGATACAGAATTCAATCAAGTAACGTTATTTTGAACATTAATGCAAAATTTAATATGATTATGTTGATAAAAACAAAATAAATACTTTATGACTTTCAATTAAAAAAACCCGTTTAATAGATCCTTATCACTTTTCAACAACCATACATAACGTCATTATCATCACGATCATAACAAAACAATATTTGATGTGCAATGTAATGAAGGACAAATAAAAGTGCTACCTGATATACGTATTATACAGAATTTTTAAAAATAATAACGTAGGATAATGTAAGAATTATTGAAAAGTAATACTTAAAAAAGAATTTCTCAGCTTTAGAATTTCTTCGAAATGTAAGCATGGCAATTAAATCCCAAGTCTTTATCTTGAAAACTTAAGTTTTAGTTTGAATTAATTTTTTGCTATTTTATGTTAATCTCCTGCAACCTCTCAACAAAAATTTTTTTAATTGAATCTTTTGAAGCATAATCCTTTTCTGGTATTTTTAAGTATTTAGTTTATTCAAAACCTATGAAGTGGGACAGTGGCACACACAAGGGGGGGTCCTGGGGGTCCGGAACCCCCAAAAGCCCTTGATTTTTTTCCGATTGGCTATAATTCTAAGTATATAATACGTAAAATTTAATTAAATATTTGTTATTAATGATTAATTTTATTAATTAATGCTAATTATTTATTCAATATTTAGTTTTTAATGAGTTTTGTTCCTGAAAATCGACAAAATCAAAAATAGCATGATACAAGAAGGGTGAACTTTCAACCCCGGACCCCCCTTGAAAAATTCCTGTGTGCGCTACTGAAGTGAGAAATTTAAGCTTTTACTATTCAATACAATGACGTAATTTAAGAAGCACATTTTATCAGTTCTCATGTAGTTTATATTAAACATTTAAAAACTTTGCTCACAACTTTTTCAGATTTCAGTTCTGAATTTTAACTGAGTAGTGTGTTTTTGCAATAAATAACAATGTCTTAAATTAATGCTATATATATATATAAGTTTTGCTTGCAAGTTTTTTAATATCAAGTATGCAAATCACTTAAATTTCCAGACTAATGGATGTTAACTTCAATCATAACGCGCATTTCTGATTCTTAGGGCATGAAACCAGCACTAGTACGGTATTATACGAGTAACAACTGCGGGTGGTTATTTTTTTCAATGGCAGCTTTGCGATTCATTTGCGACCCAACCAATGGGACCATTATAACGTCGTCAAAAACCTTATATGCTATTGAACGACTTAGAACTTAGTCATATAGTCGAGATGTTCAAACTAACTAACCATGTCGACAACAAGCCACCACTGGCATTTAACAACAACGTCTGTGCAAAAGAGCTGGCAGCAGTACTTCTTGCAAGTATGATAACATTGGCAATTCATCGATGAATTGGAAATTCTTGAAAACCAAGATACAAGAATATCATACAAGATTGGTCGACTGTAATACTAGAATAAAGAAAAAATACTTTTTCTTTTCATGACTACTATTAGCAACGGATTACGTAGTTTTGTTACACAGTTAAGGCAACATGACGGTGCCTTCTAAGCAATCAATCTGACACAATCAATCCACAACAGGATACAAGCTGCGCTTACGAAATTCTTTCCAGTAGTCTTCAGTCAGAGTGTTACCGTACTTAACAGTATTGTAGCCGATCATCCTGGTTGCCAGCCGACTGATATTGCATAGTGTTCCGCGATTATGTTCCGTTTTAAAGCAGACGACGATCGGTTTTGCTTGTGAAGGGGCTGGAGCCAGCGGTCTTAATCAGACTGTTTTACTGTGCCACAAAGTTCTTACCCTTAATATTATAGTATGGAGTGCGATCTCTTACGACAGCAAATCGTCTTTATTTATTCTCCGCTCAGATTTAGCGGCTGAACTCTATATTGATGAGATCCTGGGAATGGTTGCTTTACCTTTTATGGCATATCACACTGAGGTCATTTTCTAAATAGACAATATCGCTTCCCGCACTGCTTGCATATCTCTGGAGTGCCTACATACTATTGATGCTCTTCTTAGACAAAGAAAGTCAATAGACAAATCGAACATATATGGAATATGACAGGCCAACAGACTCATTTCCCCAAATGTGTAGATTTGAAGCAACAATTGATGAATGCTTGCCTAAATGTATCGCAAGATAAGATTAGGAATTTTTGCTACACCTTACATCAATGCACACAATCATGTATTTCCACCAGAAGGATTTTACCATTTACTGATTTTAACATTCAATGTGCAACTGATAGTTCTGCAGTTTTGAATTTTTAGTTAATTTATTATCTGTGTATGAGTTTTACACATGTTTAGTTTCAATAAAAATAGTCTACCTAAATAATTTTTTTAAATTATTGTTATTATTCATATTATTATTAGTCAAAAGAGTGTATTTGAATTTCCAAAGTACCCAAATTTCGAAACAAGTCCCAATATTAAAATATAAATTTGTGTAGTCAAAGCATCGATTTTTAGCATAAAAATTTAGAAGTGTTCTTCAAATATAAGAAAATTTCTCTTCTACTTCTGAAATTAAGTATCGATTTAGAGGAAGACAGCATTATCTTTACAGAAAACAAAATGTAAAAAAATTTTCTGTATAACACTTAGAAATTCAAAACGTCATTTATATATATAAAAAATTAAGTATAAACTTAGTTACTGAATAATTATTTACATATTACATATTTGTGAAAATGAAACAAATTTCAAGGACCTCTCTTTCGAATACGAAACTCAAATGAAATACTATTGTTCATAAAACAATACAAAGGACCTTTTTACTTTTACATTGTTTAGTTTTTACTCCACCCCTTTTCAACGAATTAAAAGACAATGTGGTGGTCAACAGGAGTACGTTAATTGTTCCCTGTCTTCGTTTAAAATTCCGTCGAAAAAAAACACCGCCAACTTTAAATCACTGATATGAAAATTTCTCGCGCAGAGCGGTGTGCAGCAGATCGCTTCTCCAAAAAGGAGCCCGATGTAACCGGATCCGGTGCGGCGAAACTCGAACCGGTGATTGTCACAGAGATGTGGTGCTGGGACCACACGGACTGGGGTTGTTCTGTCCAGATAGGAAATGATCGATGGGGGAGCGTCAATTTCGTTGGCTTTTCAAATTACTGAGAGGAAACTCATCCTATTAAAGCTCAATTTATGCCTTATTACGATCAACGAAAATGTAGGCAAAACTATCAAATATGTTTCTACTGACATGAGGGGAGCATTTTTTCTTCTAGGTTCCCCTAAGATTCAGGCAAATGCTGTTGATTGGGAAAAAAATGCCTGCACTGTGTATCTCTGCTGTTCTTGATATTGATGTAGTGTAATGAAGAATTTCCCCAAGTGTATAATTAATGCTCTTTTAATTTTTCATAGAATGGTCTATTTTAGTTTCTGCTCATCATTTTTTTAAAAAACTTTTATTATGTGTTTATTTATTAATGTTTATAGGGAGGAGAGAGGTTCTATATTGATTCTGAATCAGTATAGATTTCAAATTTTGCCTCATAACCTTATAATAAATTTCTTTTGAAAATTCTGCGGTTCTAACATTACTTAAGAGAGCAGATACCTTGAGAAATTAATCAAATTGTTGGCTTAGATGAAAGTTGTAGCTTCGGTCGTGAGTGAAATCAGTACAAAATTAAAAAAAAAAATAGATATTATCATAGACAAATAAGAAACGTTATCTTTTTCCCTTTTTCAATGAACTCGCGTTGAAACTAAAAGAATATCATATCTTCTTGTTCTTCTATTTTATGTTTTTATTTTTATGATTTAGACCATTATTCAATTCCTACTATTAGCTCACATTCTCTATATATTTATTTATTGATTGATTGATTTTTATCTTGATGGAATTTTTAATCGTTAATAAAATACATTTTAAAGCGCTCAATTGAGCTGAAATTTTATATACATGATTATTTTGGATGACAATACAGTAATTTAATTATAATTAATAAAAATTAATTGATCAAAACCAATTATTTAAAGAATTACAAATACAGCCACGTTGGCATGATTTTTGGCAACTTGTGTCAAAACTTGAAAAGGTTTTTCTCTAGTTTTAAAGCATTCAGTTGAACTGAAATTTACATACACGATTATTTTGGATGACATTACAATACTTTAATGATAATTAATGAAAATTAGTTACCACTTAATGTTGTGATTCTGTCATTTGTTTTTACATATTTATATTAATTATAATTATTTAATAAAAAGTAGCTAAAATAAAATTTTTTCTTTGTTGATCTAAGTAGAAATTGACTTAAAAGAAATTTTTTTATGTTACTTGTTTATGTTATTTGTTTAAAATGTGCTGTTATTCTTAAACGTGTGTTTTAATTTATAGAAAGGTAATTGATTTTTGTTTTTAACTAAGCAAACTACAACAAATTAATTTTTTTCTTAAAAGAATACATGTATTAAACATAATATTTCTCTATCAGTAATACACCTAACAGATACAATGTAGTTTTTATACATTTGACATGTCATTTAAAAACTTCTACTTATTTTTTTATCAGTTTTGCTCAAGTTGATTAAACAGCCATTTTTTGATATATTTTAAATTTAGTTCTGATCTGTTCCTCAAATTCGCAAAATAGTAAAATTTTCGATTAGATCTTGTTTCTTAAGACTGTAGTTTATGTTTTTCTCAAAACAAAACTTCGTGACTTAATTTTCAAACATGAACTTGAAATTTTCTTTTACAAATGTTTTAAAATTCTACACTAAGCATAAATATATATCTTCAAAGCAACGGAAACGTAATTATAATTGCTTAACTCGTTTCATTAGCAAAAAATTCCTGTTAAAATTTTTTATATGAAATCTTTAACTTGAGAATTATTTCAAACTTAAAGTGAAACAGAAATGCAAGTGGAAAAGGAAGAAAGCAAGATCGAAAAAAGGAGCAAAAGTATTTTAAAACTATTTTTTTCCATTAGCTTCTAAAAACTACAAATATGATAATGCTCTTTCAATAAACATTAGTATAACAATAAATATAATAATATAAAATAAAATAATGCTGATATTTTCTACATTAACCGTTGTTTCTCTTATTTGTATTATCCTATGTTTCATTTGCCAATAATTCTTCAAAATATACTTCAGTAAAATAAAATTATTTTTAAATGGTATTTTTTTTATTTTACAGAAATATATTTCGATAATTATTCATAATGTAATCAAAGGGCTATACAAAAAAAGGACACATGATATTTATTTAAAAATTTTATACTTGCAGTCTCTGAAATAGATTATAGGATAACTGGATAAATCAACTAAGTGAATAAGATTTTTTTTCACAACTTGGGATTCTCATAAGTATTAATAATGAAAAATTAGACAAATAGATATCGCTTAGCCGGATAAATCAGTGCCTGTGGTTGTTGATATTGAATCTCAAATCTTTAAGCAAACTGCAACAGTAATTTGTAACATTTGTAATAGTAAAGACTGGATACTTAATCACAATTTTCACTAACAAAAGGACAATCAATGACATGTTATTTTGATTAACACGAGTGTTAGAACTAAAGGCACAGTATAGGTAAAGTAAACCTTCACTCTTTTTTCCCTACATAGCTGTATAAACCCTATTAAATGTATGATTTTCAGTCAATTTCGAAATTATTAAAGTAGAGAAGTTCTATAAAAATTAACAAAAATGTATAAACTGAATACCGTTATACATACATTCGAAAACTTCACAGACTATAAACATTAATTGGTAACTATAACCATTTTGTAAAAAATATATACGCATACATTTTTTAAATAAATATCCTATAATTCTTCCCGTTACTCACATCTAAATCCTGACCGACTTATAAGCCTCGTAACAACTCAATGAAAACACATTTCTGCTTTCGAATAACAAGCCAGCTTTTAAGATCAAATGAATGCGTATCATTGTAGGAGATGAACGCGAATACGCAAATAAGAGAGCACACACACAGACAGAAAAAAAAAAATCAAACCAATCTAATGTATAAAAAATAACACTGACAAGTGACTTAAGGAAGCTAAGATTCATCTAATCTTGTTGACCAAGTGGCATTCTCACAGCATGATCCACATACCAGGCACTGTTTGCAAACTCTTGGGTCTTTAGGGCCCACCACGGGCCCACCTGTATAAACAGAGTTAGGCCGCCGGAGAAAGAGAAGCTTGTTTTGACGGCGAGGAGGAGGTGCATTAGCTGGATATGATGACCTTAGTTTATGCAAAGGATCAGAAAAGTGATACGTTCGCAATGTTTTTCTTGACACCGTTCGCCCCTCTGATCGAAAGATCAGTGATGTGTTTGTTGTGAATCGGGATATACGTCATTCGGTTATGTTTTCACACAATCGGAACAACATTTGCATCGTGCGTAGACGAGCCATTGCATGTGATGCAATGTAACCTTGATGCTGGCAGGTAATTGACAGCAAGTGGAAGCTTCCAGGCTTACGAGGATTTAAAACTTAAGACATCTTTCTCTCTGAGAGAGATTTTAACAGATGATTTAGCTCAATCAAAAAACTAAAGCCTCTGTGGAATTTTTTCAAAGCTGTTTTTCACACACACACGCACAAACATTTAACTGAAAATGTCTTGAAAATACAGAGAAAACATAGTTACTCGCTGATTACAAATGATTTTGATGGATTGGATGACTGATAGTACTAAAAATAATAGTTAATTAAGTAACATTCATTGAAGCCTTTAATTTCCTGTTTTGAACTACATGATTTATGCACTCGAGTTATTGTTGATTGCTAAAAAGTTTTTAAGGTATCCGACTACGTTCAGAACCGTGATTTTAAAAAAGGGCGTAAATGGATAATTTTCATATTTAGTGATACTTAGAACATAATACATGTATAAAATGGTTTTAAGGACATTATGACAAAAACAATTATTTAAATACAATATTTTGGCAAAAAATAAACTTACAATAACCTTATTTCAAAACCTCCTTTTATAAAAAAATGTTTCGATAATAATAATGTTTTTCTTATATAAAGTAAAGACTTCTTCAGAGAGTATGAACTAGGATTTTTGAAAACTTGCATTATTTTCAGAGTTACCACCAATTGAAATAATTATCGGCGTTTTTTTCTTAAAATTTCTCCCCTCTGTTGTCGTAAAATATGGATAAACCCACTTCTAAGTTCTATATTTCAAAAATTCTAGTTGATCCTCTGTACAAAGGTCTGAGTTATATACAAGCAAAATATTATTAAAATGGAAGCATTTTTGACAAAAGGAGAATATTTTGAAAATGGGTCATTCTCTGTTCATTTTTTGTCAAAATATTGTACTTCAATAATTTTTTATTGTAATAGTATCCTTAAAACAATTTTATATACATTATCTAATCTAAGTGACACTAAATATCATCAATATTATCCATTTATACACTTTTGCAAAATCACGGTTCCGAACATAGTCGGATATATATACCTTAAGCTAATTTACAATAGGAAATTTTGGTTTGATTTGGGTTTACAGAAGACTGTAAATGTGTGCGTGCGTGTGTGTGTGTGTGTGTGTGTGTGTGTGTGTGTGTGTGTGTGTGTGTGTGTGTGTGTGTGTGTGTGTGTGTGTGTGTGTGTGTGTGTGTGTGTGTGTGTGTGTGTGTGTGTGTGTGTGTGTGTGTGTGTGTGTGTGTGTGTGTGTGTGTGTGTGTGAATTGAGTGTAAGCGAAAGCTGTAAGTGAATCAATTAATTTTGACCTTGTTCAAATTACAAGAATAATTTATTTATTTATTTTGTAAATGCCACACACTACAAAAGCACCTATGTCATTAGTGCACGTGCTCTCCAATACTTTTTCGATAATTGAACTAAGGCTGATTAGTGCAGGGCCCACGACCAAATGTTTACCGGTCATAGGTTAACCATAGCTGGAACACTGTAAAAGTGGTAGAGCTGTAGCAGAATTTGCGTTACCCAGGGTGCAACACGAGGAGGCCTGCTACTTTACACCACAATTACAAAAATGATATTTGAGTTAACATCTAACTTAACCAACTTCTACCTTAAGACACTTTAGAACTTCGATTTGATTTTATTGTTTATTAATGTCACACTTTGAAGCCACACGAGGGCTACTGGGGGCGAATCTTGTATTTCTGAACTAATTCAAGTGACGAGAGTGATGCTTGAGCTATAGCACTCCCTTTTTCAAACTGCCACACCATATTAATGTGAAGACCAATGGGGTAGCTAATCCTGAGTGACCTTGTATCAAAATTCCCTTTTTTCTGGGGTGCTTTTCTGAAAAATAAAAGGATCACATTCATAAAACTTATTTGAAAGTGCCATGTCACAAATGGAGGGACCCTGTAGCTTGGAGGCTGATACGGCTACGCACTTGGTGATGACTTTATTTTAGGACCATGTTAATGTGAACTTCGAGGTATTTAATGGGGAACAGTCCTTCTACGAGGTACGGTATTGGGTGGCAACATAATTCGAACATACCAGCCACGAGTTCGTGACCAAGCTACCCCAACCCAGAATTTTTACGCTGTTTTCATTTTAAAATTCTATCCCTCCCTGAATATTCTTTTTAATAGATCCTTTTTGGAAGCAGCACAGGAGTCTCCCTTTTTTTAGATGAAATCTTTGAACTTTTCTCACTAGCTTTTCTATGAGAATTCTCAGTCTTATTTATTGCTCCAATACATGAAGTAAGTTAAATGGTTTCTGATATTTGTCTTACAATACAATCTCTTTCTTTTAAGTTAATTAGAATGTTTAAATTTCTTTTGTGGAATAACGAACCCATTTTCCTTATTTGCTTACGTATTTAATATAATTTCACTTATAATTATAAGTGGCACACAGTGCTTGCATTTTATTTTAAAAAAAGTAATATAAAAAAAAATTTTTTTTTGTCAATTCCTACTTTGAATGCATGAATAGAAAGTATTTTATTAACGACTGAAAATTTGAATAAGATATATATATATATGTTACCGGCAAAGTATGAAATCCGGTATTCTATAGAATGCCTAAAACTAGCCGGCAATGCATGAAATGATTCTTATTTCACACATTGCCTAGGCATTCTATAGAATGACTAATGAGAAACCGGCAATGTATAAAATACATCTCCGATTTCTTTCGAATATTGCGTGGCAAGACACGAGACTTTAACGTGGGCCTCAGGCTCAGAATTTGTCAGTTGCATATTGCGGTTTGTTCGGAAGTGTTAAAATATTCAATTTTACTTAAGATTTTTTAGCAAAAAATTGGTTTTTTCCTGTGCTGCATGAAAATGGAGAGCCAAGTTGTAAGTGTTGGAGAATGAGTCACGGTCTATAGCAGGGTAGGCAACCTATGGCACATCGCGTTACAATTATCAGTGACACTCAGCACTACTCGACAATTTTGTCAATTTTTGAATGAACTTCATAAATTTGTAATAGACCTTATTTGACAAACATCCCCAAAATTTGGACAAAAGGAATTATGAAAAAATTTGAAAGAATAAGAACGGTCTTTGTGCGTGAAAAATGAAATGAAATGTAATTCAAAATATGCCATTCAAGCCTACCATGTTGCAATAAGTAGATTAATTTTAAGTTCTTATTTTTTATTTGAAAATTTTGTTTTCATTTATGAAAGAAAGATATAAATTTTGTTTGGTACAATCTTCTTTTTCCTTTGCGTATTTTGAATAATTTTTTAATGCCACTCTCATTATTTTGTCAGAATAACATTTGTACTTTCTAGAAATGTACGTCATTGATATAGTACCCTTATTATGACCTTATTTCATACTTTGCCTAAACAGCCTTAGTCATTCTATACAATGCCTCGGCAAAGTATAGAATAATTCTCTTATTTCATACTTTGCCTAAAAACATCCGGCATTCTATACAATGCCTAGGCATTCTACAGAATGCCGACATTTCATACTTTGCCGGTAACATATATATAAATAAATATATAGGGAGATACACTGAACTAATAGTTGGAAATGAAAAAAGAGCATGATTTGTCTGCATAGTTGTAACAATGCAAACCCGGTTTGGCAAGTTTGGCTGAAAAACAAGTTTTCGATGCCAACTTTTGTGTCTTTGTTTTAACAGTTACATTGTTACAACTATGGAGACGAATCTAAGTTGGCGTCAAAAACCAGTAATTAATTTAATTTAATTCAATTAATTAATTAATACTTGAAAAAAAACTGTATTAACATTAAGTGTCATCCACTACAAGTTTAAAAAAACTATTTGAACTTGATTGGATGAATAGAAAGTATTTTATTAACGATTGAAAATTTGAACAAAGTAAATATATAAATAAATATTAATAGTGAGCTAATAGTAGGAATTGAAAAAAAAATTATTTTCAAAAAAATTTTATTTTTATATTATGAATTTTCTGAAAGTAAAAATGTTTTTAATCTTGTGTTTATAAGATAATACTCTCCAATATTTAAGAAGATTTTTCACTTATAAAATAATGGGATACGCATTATTGGTATTTCGCAGTATGGTCAAAACAATAAAAAAGTATATTTGGTTTCCTTTAAGTATAGATAAATGAATATATATTATTCTAGACTAATACGGAATGACATTTTGAAAGAGATGGACACTACATGCGTGAAAATTTTTTAGCTTTTTTTTTTTGTTGTTGAATTTTCTCTAAGCCCTTTCCCTCGCTTATTGTAATGAAATACAACCTACAGTAAGAATAATTCAAGAAATAGATATTTCCACAGCATCCCCTACAAATAAGCCTTTAGATTAAGGCGCGCGGTCATTGATACTCATTCTATCTTATATGGGGGAAATGAGAATATATAACTAGTTTGAAGTGAATAGTTTGAAGAAAGTAGAGATGTGTATCATAACATTAAATAATATTGATGCAACAAAATAATTGCTTCGAAAATTTATGTTAATAACTTTGATTTCCATAAGCTATTGTTGAATATAACCAAAAAATTCGAGGGTTATAAAAGGTATCCGCGACCTTCCGTTACAAAAAAAAAAAATTACGAAAATTATACATTATTTGATGCATCTACATTTCTTTTTTTAAAAGCACCTTTTTTTTCAGTCCTAGTTTTGTGTTTCTCAAGTCGTTTTGATATTTGTAAACCTTTTTTTTTACTTCTTTTCTCTTCTGTATTGCTAGACACTAATAAAAATATTGTTATCAACGCAAGTTAAATTTTTAAAGGATCTATTTTTAAGAAATTTATTATAGCTTTTTTCTTAAGATAATCTGTGGTAAGAAATCCCAAAAAGTCAGTTTGAGACTCTTATTAAATTATAATATATTTACTAAAACTATCAAAATATAACTTTATTAGAATTGGGAATTTTTACAAAAGTCTATCGTATAATGATTACTTCAGACCAAGCAGTATTTTATTTATTTGTATTTGGTCATGAAAACATTTTATAAATTTTTTCTGTTACATTTAGAGCAGTGGCGTAGCTACCAATGTTCTAGGCGGCGCCGTGCACCGGGGCCCTCAAGCTCAGGGGAGCCCTCGGACCCTGACCACCAAGCAAATCGAACTTGCAATAATTTCTCCCACATTTAAGATATAAATATAAAAGTTTACAAAACATAACTGTAATCAGGGCTACTCAGTTGAAGGTAATTTCGAACTATAGGAAATTCCCTCTAAATCCTTTTCTCTGTTCGTATAGTGTTGCGAACTTTACTTATTGAAAAGTTTATATTATCTTACAATTTTTTCACTTTCTAACTGTTATTTGAAAATAAACTTCAAGTTCCAAGAAAAATCTTACCATATGTCATAAAAAAATCTACACCAGGAAGCTATTTCTTCTTGGTCATTTTGCTTTTAATAACAATATGGTTCATAAATAGCTAATTTTCCGTTTCAGTATTTCGCAATCTAGTATCTGCAATAGACTGATGTAACTTTGCCCCCCCCCCCCCTCTTCTGTTCTTTCGCAGGGATGTTTTTTTTTAAAAAAAAATAATTATAATATTTTCCTCATCATGCATATTTATTGTGTCATTTCCTAATTATCACGTATCAAATCAAACCTGTGTATTCACTAATGTTCACACAAAAAATTCATACACATACGTGTAAGAAGTATGTAGCTTTGCTTTCTTATCTTCTGCAGAGCATGATAATTGGCTGTTGTTAAAGTAGCTTTGTATATTTAAAATACTAATGTAATTTTACTTTTTAACTTGATAAAGTTCAATCATAATAAATCTTTTTTTTTTTGCACCAGGGCCTTTGGATACCTAGCTACGCCACTTATTTGGAGGTTTTTAAAAGTATTTTTTCCTAAATTCCTCAGTGTTGATATAATTATTAGCATGGATAGACAATTCTCTTAACGGATTACTTGTGCACAAACCTATATAGTTTTCTCTTTTAAATAATAGATAGTGAAATGGTAAATTCTGTATAAGTTTTACTCTGCATGATAAAAAAATTGATCAGACTCCTTTTTAAATCATACCAAAAGAATCCTCAATATAATATATTTAATTACTTTAGGGATACTGTATAAAATTGAAATATTGCTGCTGAGTATGTTAGTAAAAACTATCAATTGTTCTTTCTTATCCGACATTATAAAATTTTTTTTAATACTAGAAAATAGTTTTAAATATAGAAAATAATCAACGAAAAAAACTAGTCTTTATGAAGCCATATAGCTAGAAATTAATATACATTGCAACTTAGACTAGCTATATGACTTCAGAAAGATGTTTGAATTAATTTTACAGTTAATAAATAATGAATTAGCGCGAAATGGAAAATGTTAAGAGAAAGCCGTTGTTTAGACCGTTTCGAATCAGATGATTCAAAGTTTCCTAATAGTGTAGCAGCGCCATCTATTGCCGACCCTATGCACTATCATATTGAAAATCGAACAAAATGTTGTTTACCAAATACTAAGACAGCAAGTAGTTAGGTTGTCAACTGTCTCAAACTTAACTTGCACAAGATATTAAAAAAACATTTTTCTAACTTAATTCTTATTTTATAACTGTCTAAGACGTATCTGGATTGGAAAAGGTAAGTTTTTCATTCAAACTTTTACAGTTGTAATAATATACCTAACGTATATATATTCCATAAAGATACTTAGTTATTACTTTACTTTTATTCTTGTTCGAAGAAACTGCTTTCATAGATAAGAAGAATACAATATTCAAAAAAAGGGCTGAAATGATATTTTTTCTTAATAGAGTACAGAATTTTCTAAGAAAATAATTCTTAAAAAAATATTACGAAGAAAAAAATCGCTACTTTTTTAATTTAAAATAAAAAAAAAAATTATTAATAATAGTTCGTAAAAAAATAAATATTTGAAAAAATTTGTGATACTGTAAGATGTTAAAAGGTTTTAGAAAAATGCATTATTTAATTACTGTCAACTGTCAGAAAAAAAGGGGAGGGGGGGAATGAATTCACAAGCAATTTTCATTTTGAAAAATAACTTTTAAAATTTGCTTAAAACAAAGCCTTAGAATACATTTGGAAATTGCGTAAGTAAGACATTAACTTTCTTGTTTTTAGTTGTTATTTTCACTTGAGTGCAGTTTCAATTATCAAATGCAATTCAATTTAAAAATACAATTTCATGAAAGATTTAAATCTTATGTAGTAGAACATATGGAGTTGTTGAATTACTAAAATAAGTATTTTTTAAAAAATATTATTAAAAATAGAAACACAAGTATATAAAAAGGAAACTATGAATATATTACAACTGTACATGCACAAATGGTGAACATTACATTATTAAATTTTTAAAATGTTGAAAACACAAATATATAAAATGGGAAATATGAGACTATAACTAAAAAAATATGGATAATATTTTATTTCTTCGTGATTTTTAAATTTTATAAAGAAGAATCTCAATAATTTTCCTCTGAAATTGCTTATTCATAAAATTTATTCAAATTATTCCTTGATTTATATTGTAGATGTCCCAAAATTCCCATATAAAAAAATGCTTTATTGAAATTTAAAATATTCACAAAGAAATATATATATATATATATCTGTTCTTGAAAATATTCTATTATGATAGTAAAACAAAATTCAAATTCTTAAAAGGAGAATCACAGATAAACATAAAAATAAATCGTTATAAAATGCATCTATAACGAATTCTGGAATGTAATCAAACCATATAAAATAATTTTTTGTTATGAGTGTATATGTTACCGTTAAAGTGTGAAATCCGTTATTTCATAGAATAACTAGGTATTTTATAAAATAACTGGTCAAATCAGTTAAAGTATATAAAATTATTGAACTCTATATTTAACTTGGTATTCTATAGAATAACAATTACTTGATCGTTTAAGTATGAAATACGCACTCGAAAGTTCTCTTAAGCGGTTCTAGCTGCTTTAAGTTTGAACCGCAATTCAAAAAGTCATCCAACATTCCTTGCTCTAATAAATAATGAAAAGCAAAATAAAGGTGTTTCATAAAATTTAAATTAATATTCTCTTACATTTTTGTTTGAAAAATCTTCACAATGTTTTTATAAAACAACAATCTTTCTTTCAAGCATTTTTTTTTATGATATTTAAATACAACTATTTCTGTAACATATTCTTTCTTTTTTTTCTCTTCTGTTTAATTTATGTTAGCAATAGGAGCAATAAAAAAAAATTGCTATTCCTTATTATTTATCAATTAATCATCCGCAATAGGGATAAAATATATTTTTCGAGAGATTTTAGCTATTTATGCTTAATTAGTTCGTAAAATAACTTTGAAATTGTATATTTTCCCCTTTAATGATCTATCTTTAGTTATTTCATAGAATAACAAGGTAAAGTATTAAATTTTTCCTCTATTATATAGTTATATTATAGTTATATAATATTACATAGTTATATATTATAGTTATATAGTTATTTTAGAAATACCTAGTTATATTTTATGAAATAACTGATTTATACACTTTAACGGTAACATATATAACTTGACATTGTTCGAACAAAATCTTTTAATTAAAACTGGAGAAATATAAAACAAATAACAAACATAGAGTTAAAAATTTTATTAATGTTGCTTAGTAAATTTTTATCACAAAAAAAATGCATTCAAGAAAAGAAAGATTTATTATATAGTGAAATATTAATCCAGACTTATTGTAAAAACAAAGTGTTTCATAACGAACCTTGTCTGATACTTTCACTTTCTTTAATGCTAAGGTAATAAAACTTATTTTATTTAAAAGAACTTCTGCATTTTTCAAATGTAACGTGCAATAAGAAATAGAATCTTGTTTAGAAATACTGTTCCCTTGTAGATTTATTGCCGTGTTCGGTATACCAGGTTTAAACTTGCAAAGTCGATATATTTCATGTGATTTCCGGCATAAATAAGAACATCCGAACCGAAGACAATGAGGTGTTATTTCACACGGGAAAAAAGGCCTTTTTTATTTCACTTTTAGAATCAATTCCATATCGTTTTCCGTGACGGAACCTTGAATTTCATATCAGGCGAGCACTTGAAATGACAAATATTACCATAAATTATGTACTGAATCACTATGAGAATAAGGTAATTCTTTCAAATCGTTTTAAAAAGAATAGTGAATGATTTTAAGAGTTTTCTTTGAGGTGTTTTAAATTCAGTAAATTTTAAAATTCTTGAGCATATTTATGGCTATTATTTAAAATCAATTTTATTTACATCCATCTGTAAAAAAATTTATTTCTAATTCTCTGACTTGTATTTAACAATATAAACTTTTTCATAATTGTGATAATTAAAATGTTTTTCATTTTCCTCTCACAATTTTGTAAAAAAACTTTAACTGTGACTTTATAATGTTTTGAAGAAAATATTTATTTACCAAATTAATACTTATTAATATGTAGTAATCAAAAATTCTTCTTTCCCAAAATAGCTTTTCATGTCCTAAAAATTGTATTTTTAGTTTGCAAAAATTATTAATTTGTAAAAATTTTTGAATTTTTTTATTTTATTTTAGCATAAGTATTTTGAATATTACTAAATAACAATTATATTCCAGAATGGATTTCCTTGCACATTCATTGAGTTAAAGTGCATTTATATATTTAACAAATTATCTCCTATTTTGTCTTAGTAGAAATGATACTTGAATGATGAATCTAAGGCTATTATGAATTTTATAATTGTACTAAGGCTCTTTGTGATTACTAGGATATTCTTTGTTATTTCTGTGATACCAATGAAATCTCAACAAAAATTGGAAATAAACTTATCTTTTTTTACAATATTTTCCTCTTGGTTTAAGTTACAAATCCTTGGGAATATTTGCACAACTATTGTGACAAAAACATGTTTTGAACAAAATCTGAGAATAATTTTATATTAACATGCAATGTTTCCTTTAAACTAAATGACGCTTTAAACTTTGTTTTTTTACCTTTTTGCGTGGTATTTTAAGATTTTAAGGTATCCGATTACGTTCGGAACCATGATTTTTAAAAAGCGCCTAAATGGATAGTTTTCGTGATATTTAGTGTCACTTAAGATTAGAATACATGTATAAAATTGTTTTAAGGACACACATTATGACAAAAAATTTATTTAAATGCAATACGTTGGCAAAAAATTAACTTAGAATAACCTATTTTCAAAACTTTCTCCTTTTATGAAAAATGCTTCTATAATAATAATCGTTTGCTTATATAAAAGTAAAGACTTCTCCAGTCAGCCAGAACTAGGATTTTTGAAAAATTCACGTTATTTTCAGAGTTACTACCAATTGAAATAATTATCGTCATTTTTTTTCTTAAAATTTCTCCCCTCTACTGTACAAAAAATATGGATAAATACACTTCTAAATTATATATTTCAAAAATCCTAGTTCAGGCTCTGTACAGAGGTCTCAACTATATACAGAAAAAATATTATTATAGAAACATTTTTATTGTAATAATATTCTTAAAACAATTTTGTTCGCGTATTTTTATCTAAGCGACACTAATATCATAAATATTATCCATTTATAGGCTTTTGCAAAATCACGGTTCCGAACGTCGTCGGATACCTTAAATTACGAATAATACTTGTGTTTGATGTTATAGTACGTAATAGTACTTTTATTACTCGCATTTTTTAACATTTTTAAACGCACATTGAAAATTAAATAGAAATAGAAAAAATATGGTAATACTTATCATATATCTATTTATTTTGTCATCGAAATTCTACTTATTTCACTACATATTGAATTTTTAATCATAATAGGAAAAGGGAAAAAAGTAATCCTAGTATAACAAATTATGTAATAAATTCATAATATAGTTTGAAATATCCCGATGTAAAAAATTACTAAAAGTTTATAGAGAGGCTGAAAAAATGTGTTCTAAATGTGTAGACTAGTCTATAATAAGAAAACTATTTTTAAATAAATATAATTTTACAATTTCTTTGCTGTAATTCATCTTCATTATTTAAAATTATTTTTAACTTTACTCATGTCAAATAAGTTAAATTTTGCAGATTCTCAAGAAAGGAATTTTGAAGATAGCTTGGGGAAAATGGCAACATGATTTTATCGATCAAGCATAAATAAACTGCAACATTTTTGAAATAATGAATAAAAACCAGTAAGTATCTATACATATATATTATTTTTAGATTAGAAAGATGCAATGTGAACAATAATAGTCTTTCCTCATTTTAAAAAAATATTCCTTTTAATCTACAGCAGTTTTAAATTCAACTACAATGAAAAATTAAATCACATAAATTTTTACACTTAAATTAAATTATATATAATTTTAAAAAAAAATAATAACTGCAGTATACATTGAATATTTGGAATAAAAGACACGTTTTGCTTTTCAAAAATTCAGATCAATTTAAAATTTGTTTAATTGTCCTATCACTGCAGGTAATTTAAAGTAAATTATTGGTTAATAAACTTACTATTAAATATAAATATCGCAGAAATTTACTTTTTAGGCTCTGTTTAAAAATTGAAATTTCATACAGTCATTTTCTTATAGAAGTTAAATAAATTGCTTGTGATAAAATATTTGATATTTCAGTGAATAAATAAGTAAAATAGAAATATATTTATTTTTGTGGGGTGAAAGATGCTCATAGATATTATTCTAAATAAGTACTTGCACTTATTTTCACTGATACTATTTATTGATCTTAATGTAAATATTCTCACTATTAATTTTACAGAGATAAATGAAGATATTAAATTAAATATATTTTAACGACTCAGTTAATTTAAACATTCGCCATATACTTATATGCCCCAGAAAACCAATATAAAGCTTGAGTACAAATAATATATTATTAAATTAAGTTGAATACAATTTAAGAATAACCATTTATCAATTTAATTTATTGATAAGAATTTGTTTTCCGACCAGATATTTATACTCTAATTAAATCCTTGTTTATAATTCAATCATATAATTGAAAATAAAACAATAATAACTAAAATTTACAATAACTATTGCCTTTATATGCATAATTTATAATGGTGTTAAATGTATATTATATGCTTTTTTTTATGTACAATTCCTGTAAAACTGAGAAAAGTCACAGAAAAAAAGTGTGATTTTTCTTTTTGTACAGTACTAACATTTCTTTAAAACTTACACAAACATTAATGAACTCATTATCAAAGAGTTTATCAAGTTTACGGAAACTGTGTTGCTTGGAATACTTATAAAAAATTTTTATAAAAACTAAATCCAATGAAAATTTTATTTTTATCCAGAAATTGAGAAATTGTTGAGAATGTATATATTTTTTGCTTGAGTGTGTTTTGCTCCAAAATTTTCTTTCAGTGATTTTAAATAATAGTCTCATAGTTACTTTCTGTTTGTAAAGGTTAGAATAAACCCTAAGTCTGAAGTGAAATACTACTAATTGTACCAACTGACATTGAATGATTGTTGAAAGATGCATTGTTGTTGTCGGAACATATTCACTCAAACTGGGGAAAATCTTTTTATCCATTAGATTTATGCAGAATATATTCAAGTAATATAGAAAAAAAAATTAAGTCAATTCCTACTTTGAATGGATGAATAGAAAGTATTTTATTAACGATTGATAATTTGAACAAGATATATAAATATATATATATATATAAGGAGGGAGTGAACTAATGGTAGGGGAATTGAAAAAACAGCATGATTTGTCTGCATTGTTGAAACAATGCACACCCTGTTTGGCTAGTTTGGCTGAAAAACCGGTTTTCGACGCCAACTTTTGTCATTGTTTTAACGGTTAAATTGTTACAACAATGGAGATGAATCTCAGTTGGCGTCGAAAACTAGTAATTAATTTAATTTAATTATTGAATTAAATTAAATTAATGATTGAATTAATAATTGAACTAATAGTAGTAAAAAACTGTTACATGGTGATGAAAATAACTGTACACACCTCCTTTTGTTTTAAATTCATATCATACTAATGCTTTTCCTTCTAAATTTGTAGGTATTTTTTTTCTAAAAACTGAAGTTACAAATTATCATTATTTCTTTGTGCCTATTAAAAGCAATTTGCCTCATTTGTGGACAAATAGGCTTCCAAAATTATTTGCTGTTATTCTATTTTTGAAATATAGTTTATAGTTATTCTTTTTTTATATGTTAATAATAAAAAAACATTTTTTTTTATTTCATAGAAATAAAAAATATATAATGAAGGAAAGATAATATATGAGACTGACAAAAATTGTGTAGTCTCTTATGTGAAGCAGATATTGTATATTTACCTCAAATTATCCATTTATTTCTGTTTCTATTTCTTCTCTCTTTATTTTTGTTTACTTTTTCATTCCGTCGTTTTATTCTTCTTCAATCGGGATATCTTTTTATATCTCGAATCCCAAATATCCCTTGTTGCTTTTTTGCCCTTTTTCTACGAAATTTTATGTCTTGCAATCAAGAAAAAGTCAAATGATGTGTTTTATTTCATTGATACTTAAAACTATTTGTTCGTTTAAAAGATAATAAAACAAACATAATGTTATGACTACCATTATGATTTTCCTTTTTTTAAAAAAAATAATCTTATTACTTCTTCAAATAAAAAATTAAAATTAAAATATTCTTAACAATATTAAATATCAGAAAAAGAAACCAAATTTGCTATAAGTTGTTGTAAGGCATTTCTAAACATTAATGATCATAATCTGATTTTCTATTAAAAATTCACATGTACATTCTTAAAAGAAATAGAAAAAAAATTGAGAACTGAACAAACTGTTTTGAATAATAACTTCATAATAACCGGATAAACAATGTGTGTAGTTGAAATGCTCTTATGTCTTGTTTGCTTTTATACTAAGCTTCGGTTCAATTTTATTTATTTCTTATCCTTTCATTTGCGATTTTATATTTCTGAATGCTAGAGCAAATAAGAAAAGTAACTTTTCCTGAATATTTATAACAAGACATTTCCACTCTATTAAGTAATCTTTATAGCTGTGTGATGGAAGAAACTGGAAGTAACAACAAAAAGTATGAAAAAATATATCTGTCAGTATTTTTAGCACTTATTGTGTGGAAATGCCGCCAAAGAATCATTACTGAAGCATTTCAAACAAATATTTGATAACTTCCGCTTATCGAACGCAAATTGGGCCAGATTACAAATAAAACCCTCTGGTAAGAAGATGTTCAGGTTTTCCAACTTGGAATTTATGTAAATTTATATTCACGTGTAGTTTTTGCTGTAACCTTAAAAATGAAACAAAAAAAAATTTATTTTTTTTTTAAATGATTTTTTCCCCTCTAAGTACGAAATATTGAAATTAGTTTATATATAAGGTGGATGAAAATTTCTTTGTGTTTCACTTCTAACATCACATCAGTTAATAAGGCATATTGTCAACTTTTCTTAAAATGTCCTAAAATTAATATTAACTCATCTATATATTTAATTTGATTTTTCTAATGATTTTTCTCAGTCATGTTCTTTTTAATTATGTATAACTTAATTATAAGCTCTGCATCAAATGTGAAGCTCTTATATATATATGTGAGTTATGAGTTAATGTATTTTTTATTAATTACCTTATTATATAATAACCTCTAGAGTTAACCTCTTACTATATTTTCCCGAAATTTGCTGCATAATGGTAACGAACCTTTGAAGACTAGGCAAATCCCAAAATACTGAGAACCACTTCATGGTGGCACCATCTAGTTGTGGCTCTCCACCAAATTTGACCTTAATTAATTAAAGCTTTTAAACTCTTGTCGGATGCTTAAACATTGTGCCTTGAATGCCAGAGTCAAATTGACACTCAAAGGATTTTTTACATGACACATAATCCTTGACACGCTACGATTTTAACACCCAGAAAATCCATTGACTCAAGCTGGGATTGAACCCACAACTTTAGGCTTACGAGGTGAGCAACGCTACCTTAAGCCACTGTCTCGACGAACTTTCTTAATATATTTTGCTCAAATATTAATGAATTTTTAAAATGATCTACGAGTTATTAAACAGGGGTTATTTTTTGTAAGCCCCTTTTTAAAAGAAAACCGTATATTCTTTAAAAAAAATTGATTCAAGTGTTGTATTCTTTGTAGGCATGAAAAATTAGAACCTAATTATTTTAAAACAAATTTTCAAAATTATGGAAAAACACAGACGAATGCAAATTAAATTTTTAGTGTGAGAATAATGTATTTAGGTGTGTAAATGACAGGAAATTAAACTTTTCATTGATTTCAGTTATAAAATGATGCAATAAATCAGAAAATATTGTCAAACTGTAAATCTAATACATTAATTAGAAGAAAATAAAAACATAGAAAAAGACAACACTAATGTTGGGAAAAGAGTGATAAAAAAATTCTCAATTACTCAAAAAACTACCTATGAAATCAGTATAATGTGCAGCTATATTTGAGATTGTATTTAAATGGCAGTTTAGGGAACATGTAAGGCATATTAAATGTTTCCTAAATTGAAAAGAAAAAACAATTCCAAGAACAAATTAAAGTTTGAGATGAAGAAGCATAAACTCTTTTTTTGGAAGGAAATGTAGTTTTCTTTCTTTAGGGATAAAAGGATAAAATTGTCTTGATATTTACCTTAATCGAATCCCACTAAGAAATTAAAGTGAATGATTAAAAATCCAGTAAAAATCATCCCGATAATTTATTAAATAGAATAAAAGAATATATATACAATAGAGATTGAAGGAAAGAGAAATTTTTTTATGTGTTAAATTTAAGTGAATTGCAAATTCAGCAAAAAAAAAAAGGCCTTCTTAACATATCTCTGCTTAACAAAAAACCCTATTTCCCAAATTTGAAACCATTATGACTAATATTTCAAAAACGGGAATATTTTTCTATAAAGGCACTTAATCCTTCTCAATCACCCTTCGTGGTCATTTTTTGCGAAACCATTTTTAGTTGATCTCTGCTCCATGAAAGGAACATGCTCACCTAATTTCAAGTCTGTAGGTCTAATAGTTTAAAGATGGAAATAATTATCTACAACGCCCTTTAATCCCTCCGCAATGCCCCTTTGGATTAATTTTCATAATAAGAACTCTTTTGTAATGGATCTCTACTCCATGAAAGGAACTTACTTTCAAAATTTCAAGACTGTACGTCTAATAGCTCAAAAGCAGAAATAATTATCTGTAGCGCCCCGTAATCCCCCGCAACGCCCCTTGGGGATCGATTTTCACAAAATTCGTTCTTAGTGGATCTCTACTCCATGAAAGGAATATGCGAACTATAAATTTCGAGTCTGTAGGTTTAATAGTCCCGGAGATATCGTGATGAGTGAGTGAGTGAACGAGTGTGAGTCGCTTTTCTTATATATACAGTAGAAACACCATATTAAGAACCTCTATATTGTGAATTTTTCTACATAGCGAACTTTTTCCTGAAACCGAGGATATTTCACGATATTCTTCATAAGATAACCTCCCAATAGCGAAGTGCATTTTCTATATAATGAACTTTTTCTCTTGTGATTCAATTTTTTCTCCCTATTTTTAAAGTATTTCTAGACATTTCAAGTCATTCTTTCTTTTAACATATTTTATGGTAGTCATAAATATTGAACTGGTTTTATTAGGTGCCTAACTAGACACGAGCAATAGAATTCTGGGCATTTCCTCCAAGAAGCGCAACCTTTACCCCCCATTGTCCAGTTCACTGGAAACTTCTTCGATGTCCCCTTTCACCCTCAGTGGAGTGTCGTGTCATTGAACTAGTCTCCGTTCATTTGTAGTGTTGATCAGTCATACTGGTAACTTCGTTTCTTGTAGCTCAAAAATGTCGAAACGTAAGTGTTTGAACATCAAAAAAAATAATTCTTCAGGAAGTGGATAAAGGCGCCAAAAAAACCTTTTCTTGTAGAGCTTTTTTTTTTTTTTTGATAGGTAAGGTATATAAAATAAACAGATATTAATTTATAAAAAGGTGTGATAATAATTATTTTTTAATATATAGTGTTTATGAATTTGAAATTTGTTTTATGTGGTTTATAAAGAAAGTTGAAGGACGAACCTCTATGTAACGAATTTTCTATATAATGAACTTTTTTTCGGGATTTAAAGACTTCGTTATTTAGAGGCCCGACTGTATATAAATACAAATATTCTTCGTAATAGGGATAAAAAAAGGCTATAAATATTTTAACCAAATAAATAAATAAACATTGATCTTTTAATGTGACCTCCTATTCACTCATTACAAGTAGAAAAAAAAAAATTTTTTAATGTAAACTTGTCAATATTTTTTTCTTTTCCCATATGCACAGAAACTTTGCATCCACAATGTATTTAGATGTAAGGTATGAATTTTACAAGACAAAAAATACAAGGATAATAATAATAATTATAATTAAATTTTCAGCTACGCAATTTATGAAAATATTGGTATAGTCTAATGAAAAGTTTTACACCATTTGAAAAAATTGGGGGAAAAGTTGCACTGAAAAATATTTTTGTCACTTATTTTAGAAAAATATCGGATAAATGGATAATCTACTTTCTTGCAAATAATCTAGTAAAGCAAGGTGACTAAGAGTTCTTGGAATAAATCTTAAGGAGTTGCAAAGTGTGCCAGAAAAAAAAGGAACACTTTTTTTTTTGTAATAATGCATGGACGAAAAAAACTTTGAAGCACAAATACAACGCAGGCATGGAATTGTTTATTTACAGCATCGTTGACAAAAGCTTTGTTACAACAATGCTAATAACAATTTTTAAAAATTAGGTCTTTTAACTATAATATATGTTTGGCAGCGTCAATAGAGTGATAAGCCCTTGTTACAAAAAACCGAATTTTTTTCTCACATACAGGGCTATAATTAATATCCCAAATGTCCTCAATAAAGTTCATAAATCACATTGCCGTCAAAGATCCATTGAGTTAATAGACTGCTGACCAACAAATCTGTCGATGCTCAACGTCCTCTTGTTGGAGAGTTGGGGAAGTTTAGAGAGTGGATCCTCATATGGCTTCAAGTACAACGTTAATAGACTATCAATTAACAAAGTCAACTAGATCTCCATAAACGAGAACCTTTAAATGCCCCATAAGAAGTAATTCGAGACTCAATATTTGTCACGATGCACTTCTCAACGATATTATATGTGAACAATTTGTTTCCTTTCATATTTATTTTCAGCACATGAGATGCAATGTGTCACCTACCCATTTTATTTATTACTATTACTATTTTATTCGTTTATTTTGTTGTAGTGTGCTTTATTACACCTCAAAGTTTCTTAATTCAGATTCCCCTTGAATTTTCTGAACAAAAAGTGTTAAAAAATGTATACAAAAGTATTGATATGTATTAATATAAATGTATGCAAAAGTATTAAAATGTATTAATATGAATGTATGCAAAAGTATTAAAATGTATTAATATGAATGTACGCAAAAGTATTAATATAAATAGATGGTATATAATACAAGTTTATTCCTTTATGTTTTTATTTTTATTAAATATATTTTAAAGTTAAATTTTTATATGTTCAGCTTTGGAGAGTAATTAATAATCAGACAAAATCTGCTATTCGAACGAAGGCTGACTACAAAATATATAATGAATGCTTCTACATACTAAATCTAATTAAACCCCAACCTCTTCAAATGGCATGGTATGGGTTGATTGATTGAATATTAACGCCGCACTGTTCAGCTACACGATGGCTTTTGGCGACGGACCACGTAATTTTGAACCATGGTCAAGTGACGTGGACGACACCTGAGCTGGCACCCCCCTCTCCTAACTACCACACCAACGGGAGGACGTTTCAGCTCTCGACAGATTTAACGTGCATCGCTGCCCTACACGGCGAGTCTTAAGTGGTACAGGGCTCGAACTCGTGACAAAGCAAGCCACGATCTGATACCTATACCACTCGACTACCGCGGCCACGGCATGGTATGAGAGCGCTATGGTAATTTTAAACATCTTTTTCATCCTTTATAATTCCGATGTTTGAAATTATTTCCTTCACATGGAACGTGAATTTAATTAAAACACTAAAGTATGAAAAAATTTTAGACAATCAGCTTTTCAAGTCTTAATTATTTATTTATTTATTTTTTGATGTATAATATTCTTTTGTTAATAAAAGTCTGCTGAATGTTTATTGAAAAAGATCACACTCTATCATTATCCAGATATTTTCCCTTCTAAGTAGATTTTTGATATCCATTTTAATAACTATCCGACATGTTTCGAAACCTTTTTTTTTAAATATACGTATTAATATTTGTTTCAAAAAAAAAAAAATGCGTCAGTTTATACATAGCTTAAATTGTGAAAACGCAAGGAGAAACCTAAAAACGCTCAAAATTCGCCAAGTGCCTTTTTCCGATCGCCAAGCGCATCAAAATGATAATTTGCCAAATCCAAGCGAAGTCCATTTCCTGTACAAAACAGGCTTAACTTTATTGGCCTCCAGTGAATTCCCGTAGCACCCTACCCTTAGCAACCCATTTATTGAAATGGCCACTTAGCGCTCTTAATTTATGCTAAATACATTCACTCGCAAACTCCATCCCGGCCTTTGAAAGGGAAGCGAACGCAATATTAAATTAAAGAACATAGAGGGAGATAGCGATTGCTCTAGGCGTGAATCAGCATTTTAAGTATCCTGTAGTATATAAAATTGCTCCTCTAGCTCTGATGGAGCGGGCCTAGTCCTATTTCTTAGGGTCCCCCTTCTTTATTTTTCATAGTTTTTTTTTTTTTTTTTTCAATTACCTTTAGAAGTTTAACTCGGAAGTGGTTTAGACATTTAAAATATTTCTTGTCGTGTCATTTTAATATATAAATGTCGAATGAGAAATGTATTTGTGGCACAACAAAAGCTTATATCCATTGAGTAACAATTCTATGGGGAAAGAATCTAAGAGAAGCGTGTCAACTATTTTTTAGAAATTTGTGGAAGTTTTTCTTTCGGTTGTTCCAATAGAATATATTTAGTTTTCATTCGTCTTTGAGAAAGAAGACTTTCATTTCTGAATTGTTTGCTTTCAATATGGAAGCTCCAAAAACTTTATTGCATTATAGACTAGTTATAATTTTAATTTTGGACGGAAATGGTTCATCCTTACAAAATTTGTTATTCTAAACACTCGTCTTCTTTTAGAGTGTTGCATTAAAGGAAATTAGGTTCGGTACTTTTTCCGTGTATAATACTACTAATTTTTATTTTAAAAAATACCGTATTACATTTTACTTACAAAATGCTTAACTAAATATTAAAAGATTTAATTTTTAATAAGTTATTTAGAAGAGTATGTAAGATCTTAAAATATTTTAATTAATGAAAAAAAAATCCACATTACTTACTTAATACTCTAGAAGCACGAATTCAAGCAAAAAAAAAAATTGTGTGTGCAAAACCATTTACATCTTTTGAAAGTTTAATATTTGATACCAAGTTTGAGAATTGAAAAATACTTAAATTAAAATGAAATTTTATGGAAATTATATTTCTTGTTTAATTAGTTGTAGAGTATTGTACAAATAAATTATACTATCACACCATTTTATTTATTTTAAATTTAAAAAATTATATTTATCCCTTTAAATACCACACACACACATCTAGCATAGTATTTGAAAAAAATCAAAATATCAAGCAGTACTTGTTCGAATAACACATATTCAAGCAATTATGTAAATCGTATATTTATGTTTCATACAATATAAAATAAAATTCAAACATTCATGAAAAATACCAAAGTATAAAATTGCTCAATCAACGATTCAAACCCCGATAAATATTTACATGCTTACGACTGAATTAGATATGAGGTTGATGCTCCAATCCCTGATCACCATATGTCCAACAGTTTACTAAGTGTCAAATACCCACAACAACACTTTCTGTTGTGCAGCAGAATAACAGACACGCACTAGTCTATAGAATGTTTGGAAACCAAACGCCCAAACAAGTTAGTTTAAATGCGCTTGAGTATCATTGAATCACAAAGAGGTGAGAGGCCCCCTGGGAACATGGTGACAGTTGTCGTCAAAAGCCTATTTTGTAAGCTACACTGTTGGACTTTCTTCCCAGAAATCCGTATCTGATGGCATATTGTTGAACTGAACATGCCCATATTATGGTTGTCAAAAGGACACACAGAAAGGGTCTCTAACAAACATAAAACCACCACAATAGTTCTCAGAATAATATATTTTTTGCTCTTTCGTAGATACCAAAATATGCTTACGCATTTAAGGAGAAACATGTATAACCTTTTCAGCTTTCTTTTTTCAACATAGCATATTAGGAAAGAATAACGTGTATATATTTGTGTCTGTTGATTTTATTTTTTCAAATTTACCTTAAATTTTAATTTTACTGTAGAAATTCAAAGCAAAATTCAAATTTCGATGCCGATTTTTAGGAAGTACATTATGTTTGAAGAAATTTTGTTATTTCAATAAATTTTATTATTTTGACTGTACGCGGTATTTTTTGCATCAGTTTTAAAATAATAAAAATAAATTTAATTAATTAAAAATAATAAAAATAAATTAAATTAATTTAAAATAAAGAAAATAATTTAAAATAAAGAAATAAAAATAAATAAAGAAAATAATTTAAATTAATTTAAAATAATAAAAATAAATTAAAGTACTCCTTTTAAAAAACTTGATGTGTTTTATTGATTTAAAAATTTTTTTAAATGCTTGAAACTCCTTTAAGTGCATTGTTTTACATGTAGTTTCTGTCTCTCGGTTGCTTTTAATAAAGAAGATCAGAGAATATTTTAAGAAAATGGAACTGAACTGTATTTAATGAAGTAATATACTATAAAGCTACACGAGAACCTCTGGCGACAGACCTCGTAGTTTTGAACCTTGGTCAAATGAGGAGGATACCTGAGCCGGCACCCCCTCTTCAAACTACCATACTATACCAACGGAAGGACTTTGAGCTCGATAGATAGTATTTAATGAAAAAGGGATAGAATACAACCTTCATAAAAAAAAATTACCTTTTCTCCCCATATATATAAAATAATTAACTTCCATATTATACATAGGAAGCTTATTATCAACTTTTTCCTTTCTAATTTCCTATTTATTAAAAATCGTAAGAATCTCTTTTTTAGAAACACGATACAATTTTTATATTAGTACTTTTATAAATGTATTTTTTACACTGGTTACCAATACAATGAGAAACAAAAACAATAAAATTAATTATCACAACTAGTTGCTTAGATCTTCAATAAATTACGTTTCCTAGAAATACACACATTTCAGAGTACAGCAAAAGCTACAAATAAATTCAAACTACTTTCGTTAACATTTTATTATTATTATTATTATTGTATGAAGAAAAAAAAAGAATATTTAACCATCCATTTTTTGAGATATGAATTTGATTTCCAAAGTTCCATAATAGAAAAAAAAATTAAAATATAATTTTGAACGTTCCCCAAATTAAATATCGTTTTAAGATATCGCGAATGGTGTCTCAAAAACAATATTTTTAAAGGGAAAAAAAAAATTTTTTTTTGCAAAACAATGATTCAAATTTTGATTACCAATAATCAAACTTGGCGTCGAAACTTCCCATTAATTTCCTCTCTGCAACCCCTAGAAGTTTAGTACATCGGTCAGAGTTGGAGAAAAAAAATATATTTAAAAAGAAGAGAACTGGGAGGGGGGAAGATGCAGACGATCTGGGGCCCGTCAAGAACCCTCGAACGAGACACCCCCTGCTGTGGTTTGTACACAATGGGATACGGGAAGCTCTCAAAAATCTCCTGTGTTCCCCTTCATTACAATGACGTTTAGCGAGCCCTCAATAGTCTGGAGTGCAGGAAGTTGTGCCAACAAATACTTGGAGCAAATCACTTGTGCCAGTTGACAATGGAGGTGACACGCTGACACGACTCTGTAGGGTTTCAGCGGCTGCAAGACATGAATGAGAATGGCAAATAGAGAGAGAGAACTTGGTTGCTTTTGACTGACGAGGAAGATGCTTCGAGTGGCTAAGTTTGGCCAATAACATTTGAATTGTATCATTCGTTCGATTAAACCCAGTATTTTTATTCTTTAATTGTTCCAACGCCTACATTTCATTCCCACGAATGTTATCCTCTTCTTCTCCCCTTTTAATTTAATCCTGTTTCTTAAGGTGACAAAATGTAATTTAGAAATTTTGTTTTGAGTTTTTAATGGGATATACTTTTAGCTCGTAGTTTTCTAAGGTTTGCTTTAAGATTACAAGGAGGATTACTTACGATACAGGAACATTCCTAAATAAATATAAAATGAAGTAATTTCATTAAAAAAAATTGTTCATAAATAACATTTGAAAGCTTTGTTAGTAGAGGTAGTAGACCCTGAGTTTTTTTATTTATACGAGAAAAGCAAAATCTGAAATAATATCTCTTTCGAATAACAATAATATTTATTATCCTATTAAAAACAATTTATTTAAAATAGGAAGATACTTAGACCCTTTAGTGTTCTATTAAGTTCTATCTTTATAGTAGAGAATAATTTTCATATATATATATATATAATTATTCTCCTCTCTCTCTCTCTTTATATATATATAAGCATAAAAAATGAGAAAGAACAAATTCTAGAATCGAAAATGAAGAAAAACAAATTAATATATAAATATAAAATCAATTGATCAAAATGGTTGATATTATGTTTTCCTCAGCTGTCACCGGCTTAGGGTGGGGAAGTAGGGTTAAGCTTACTTTATGGGATTCCAACCCTATATATATATAAATATTTCTATTTAAATTATTACTTAGGAACGGAAGAACAATGGGAAAAAAAGGAGCTAAGAAAACAGCAATTATTTTATGGTTTTCGTGATAACGATAATATATTCTAAGACTATACAGTCATCTCAGAATATTTTCAAACGTTTTGTTGATGATGTAATAAAAAATCTTAGAAATCAAAGAACATATCCTTAAAATGGATCTTTTGCTAGTATTCAGGTATAAAACGTAGACCAATCAACAACAATTTGACGTCTTGTCGGTTGCATAATTATTTAATCGCTGATGTAGCTTTCGACACAAAAGGGGGGAAGGGGTTTAGTCCGAAAATCTTTATTCTTATCCGCTTTGCTTTGAAGTATTTAAATTTACAACCGTGACCCAATAATCCATTTGATCAAAAATGACCAAAAGGTACACAAAGAAAAAAATTGCGTGCTATTTTTTGAAGATGACTGTGCGTGAGAAATTTACAAGTTTAACTTGAATGAATTAATATGGCGCTAAAGCTTTCAAAACAGTCGATGAACTGTTCAATTTCCATCCTGGTAATTTAAATAACAGGTCTCATTTATCACATTTAATGACAGATGGCAACACCAGCAGTTTATTTCTTTGGTTTTATTTTAATGACCGATTTTATTTGCAAATCCTTTCCAGTGACGACCTGATTATTTTAACAATTGCTGTTTTACCGAATATGTGGGAATCAACTCTCTTTCAAGCCTTACGCCAAACATAGTTGCAAATATTGCGAGTATTGGCGTAATTTTTTATCAGACCACATTCAAACATTTATATACTTGTACAGATATTCAACTTTTTGTTATCTTTTAAAGTGATCCAGCATTAAAGGAAATCGCTTATTAATAATAATTTAATTTATGTGAGCCACAATTCATTACATTTTTTTCACATAATTTGAGATAATATATGTTTTTAATTCTTTCAGTTAAGACTGCATTCCTCAAACTGTGGGCTTAGGCTCTAACTCTACGAGGGGGCGGAGCGTATTGAAAAGTCGAAAGCAAAAGATTATTTAAAAAATGATTAGTTTACTGAAAGTAAGCAAACAAAATACATTCTGACATAATAAAAAATAAAATACACATATACACTGATATAATACATTTATAAATGTATCAGTACTGCACAATGTATTTTATAACTAATATAACAATACAAAGTTAAGAACAAGTTTAAGAATTACTAGTGGTCCCATGGGCTTGTCACACGTAAAATTATACTCAAAAATTAACACTTATCTTGATAATTTGTACTGTTTATAGTTAATCTCTTCACTGCCGATTAAATGTTATGCTATTCACACCCCAGTTCCACCGTTTTCCACGTAGGCACGCGTATGTGATGCATTGGGGTGGGGGTTAAGAAAAGGAATAAATAAGCAAATATCTACTGAAATGCATAAATCCTTCTCAAATAATGTCAAGGTCCTTTTATTGTATTCCAAAGCCTTCCGAAAAATTTTATGGATAGCAGTGCACACAGAAAAGATCACACTTCGGAAAAACATATATACACACCCGGAATAATTAACGCCTTGGCTCAGTGAAACGTTTATATAAGCAGGTAGCACTTAAGAGGTTAAAGTCGTATTGTGTAGTTTTAACGTCAAAGTACAGTGTTATATTGAATTCAATACATTGTTATTGTATGAAGGGGGGGCAAGATGAAAATTATGATTGAATATTGGGTCGCAAATATTGAAAGTTTGAGAAGCATTGAATTAAGAGCCTCTAAATTATAGTTCAAATCTTTCTCCACTAAACACTTTATGCACAGATATATAATAGGGGCACAAAAAAAATCAACTTATTTCTACCTTTGAATTGAATAAATAAGAGTATTGTGCCTATATGTCTTTATGCATTTGAACATTAATTTGTGTATCTGCGGGAATTTCTCCTTGAAATTGCATGTAATCTAATTTGTCTAAATATGAGATCCACTAGATTACTTAAAAGCAAAATTTTGCGAATTATTTTTGTTATTGTGTATTTTATGGCATTTACTTCTTTTAATAAATATTATGTTTCCTCCACAGAATTTCTAATCCTCAACTTTAACCAAAATTTTTGTTTGATTTTAAGCTTATCAAATATATTTCGACCAGTGGTGCTCACAGGAATTTTTCAGGGGGTCCAGGGTTGAAAGGGTTATTCCTTCTCGTATCATGCTCTAATACGCCTCCCAGCATATTCTTTCAATTTTGTCGATTTTCGGGAACAAAAACAGTATAAAATTAATTATTGAATAAATAATTATCATTAATTAATAAAAGTAATTATTTATAACAAATACTTAATTAGATTTTAATATTTCAATTTTTTTCAAACATTTGAAAACTATTTAAGTTTTAATTTAATTTTCGTTTTCAAAACTTTTGATGTATTTTTTTTTAATTAATTTATGATGTATTCACTGGTTGTGGGACAATCGAGTGAGAGCTGTTATCATAAGATAGTAATATAATATATTTAAATTATTTCATACATAAGTATGAATTCATACTTATGTATGAAATAATTTCAATAAACTATTATATTTAGATAAAAATATTAAATTCATGGGAAAAATTTTAAAATACAAGTAAAATATTCTGAAAGAATCAATATGAAAAAGCATATAGTCTTTTATTAAAAATGAAGACATTTAGGGTCTTATTTACCCTCTCATACTTCTTTAATCTTTTTTTAAATTTGGACATTTTTATTTTTTTAAATATTGTTGCACGTTTAAATTACATACGCAACCGTAAAATGGTGATCCTATCAACAGGTCATATCGGTCCTATCAATCAAAAGTCTCGAAAGGGATTGTTCAATTATTCCTAGGTATGTTTCTAAATTTATTATCATTTTTGACCGTTATTATATTTTTGAAACTAACAGCTAATTTTCTAATAAAATAAATTTATATATATATTTATAACTCAAAATGAGTAAAAAATAATTACCTTTGTAAAAGGAAATATACTTTAAAATTTTCTAATTTGGCTCTTCATTAATACTTTTTTTTTATTTCAAATGAATAGTAATTGTAAAATAATCCATTAAAACAGAGAAAAATCGAAGCAACTTTTTTATATTATCAACAATTAGATAATTCTGCTAAAATATCAGATTATTTAAGTTAGAAATTCTAAAAATAAAGCGAAACAATATAATGAACTAAAGAAATCTCATTTGCTCTCATTGCTCTATAAATAGTTTTAGTTATTTCGGTAATACTATTTTTTAACTTAAATGTATTGGAAAATTTGATTAAATGTGGTATTTTAAAATATATGTAATTAATATTTTACGTGCGAATTACTTTGCATTTACACATTTTACTTACATTTACATTACTTTACATTTTACTTACATTTATATTACTTTACATTTTACTTAAATTTACATTACTTTACATTTTACTTAAATTTACATTACTTTACATTTTACTTACATTTATATTACTTTACATTTTACTTAAATTTACATTACTTTACATTACATTTTACATTTTACTTACATTTACATTTTACTTACATTTACATTACTTTACATTTTACTTACATTTACATCACTTTACATTTTACTTTATTTAATATTTAAGTCCCAAATTAAGAATTTTTATCGTTGAAAGTTTTACCTGGATTTTATAATTTACTTTATGCCGCTATATCAGTGCTTCTCAAACTTTCAATATTCGCGACCCAATGTTCAATCATTATTTTAATCACCCCCATACAATAACGATGCATTGAATTCAATAATATTACACTTTAAAGCATTTACCTCTAAAGTGCCACCGGCGTATATAAACGTCTCACTCAGACAATGTGTTAATTGCCCGGACGTATATATACGTCTTTCCGAAGAACGATATTTTCTGTGCACTACTATCCATAAAATTATTCCGAAGACCTTAGAATGCAATTAAAGGACCTTGATTGTCCATTGAGGAGTGAATCACATAATTTTTATTCGGCATTTATAGAGATTAATTATAAACCGCACGAATTATCAAGATAAGTGTTAATTTTTGTTTTTAATTTTATATATGACAACCTATGGGGACACTGATAATTATTAAACTTGTTCTTAACGTAGTATTTTTTAAATAATTATAAAATTCATTGCGCAGTACTGATATATTTATAAGTATAAGTGTGTATTTCATTTTTATTTATTTGCTTTCATAAATAAATAACTTTTTAAACAATTTTTCGTTGTCGACTTTTCTATATGCTGGCCCTTGTAGGATTATCACGCCCCTAAGGGGCGCGCCCCACAGTTTGAGAAACAATGCGCTATATACAACCTCTGACAATAAGGTCGGTGAATAGTCCTGTAACATTAACGAAAGTTGCCCTACTGTCCTTTGAAATGATTACCTCCTATAACTATGCACTGCTGAGATCTGCTATACATGTCCTGGAAATTTATCAAGAAGACTTCTTTTGGGATGGAGTTCAAAAGCCCCTTCAGGTTTTGTTGGATGTCAGGAATATGGTCAAATTCTTTCCTTTCACATCGAGTTTGAGTAGGGAATAGGAAGAAATCTGGAGGATTAGGATCTGGCGAGTATGGAGGAGGTTCAATTTGCTCCCCTTTTTGTGCCAGGAACTGTTTGACAATATTGACAGTGTGAGGGTGAGCATTGTCGTGAACAAAACACCATGAGCCTCGTTGCGCGTGCGTACTGGGGCACGGGAGTCGCACGGATTCATGGTTAATCTGCAGTTCATCAGCTATCAAGCGAACAGTTAACTAACGATCTTTCGTGATCAATTTCCACACTTTTTGAATGTTTTCGTCACTGACGGAGGTCGCCAGTCTTCCTACGGGGGTTGTCAGAAACACTTTCCCTGCTTTTCGGGTCAACTACTCGTACACACACTTCATGGACAGTGTTGATCATCATAAACACGTAGCAGCATCACATCAGTTTCTTTTGTCTTGCCAATCTTAAAATAAAACTTTAAAATGATCTTTTGTTCCTTCATTTTCTTTTTCTCAGCTTAGAACCAACGCACTGAACACGCACTTTGTAAAACAAGTCTTACATGAAACACAAACGGCGCTCAACTGAACAAAGGTGGGGGCAGATGGTCAACATCTGCCGCTATGCATGTGCAGCGTTTTGTTTCGCCAGTGTTGCCAGATCAGCTGTTCTTTCATTCGGCGAACTTTATTGTCAGAGGTTGTATAAATTTTTTTTCAAGCTTGAAATAGAAATATAGGTATATGGTATGCAGAGACTACTCACATTTATTGTTTTTGGCATTAATCTGCAAATGCATCACGATTGGGATGTTTATATTGAAAATCTAAAAGTTTCTGCCCAGTATAAGCTGGAATCTTAAAGTTTAAATTAATAACAAGCATTAAAGAGTTTTTCATGATTTTTAACTACCATATCTGACTTAACGTTAGATTTGTGTTTTATTTTTTAAAAACTGCTTTTAACTTCTTTTGGTTACATTCTTATACGAATTCCTCCATCTCTGTAAGGTAATAAATTGTGTGTTTTTTAATAAGTCTTTCTTGTAAAATTTCTTTTCATGCTCATCTGTAATTAAAATTTAATTTTAAAATAAAAAGCAATAAAATTATGTATGTAAGTTTCCATTATTAAAGGATCTATATATACAGTTTTATAGATACTTCTGACTTTTACGCGCCGTATTCTTTATAGGTGTATATCAAAAATAGATGAAAATATTTCTGAAGTATTAATATGTATGGTAAGTGGATCGTTGTGAAATGGAATGGGGAGGGGAGGAAAATATTACTATAATCGAAAACTACTTATGCAGAAAAATGTTCAAAAGTATGAAAATTTGGGGAAAAAAAAATAATTTTAAAAATAATTTCAAATTTTAATTTTGACACAAGAGGTTGAATTTTCAAGAAAAATGGAGTAAGACATGATTTTGATTAGATAATATATTAGACTCTGAAAAATTGTTGTTTTTCAATAATTTTTAATTATTCTATCACAAATAACCAAAGGGATGATTAACGATAATGAGTACTGTGTTGTGATTATTACAATATACAGTGCAAAATTTCATATAACCCGTTTCTTCTCCCAGCAAAGATGAATCAATCCGATCCAAGCTTTTTCTCCGTCTTCCATTTTATAGTGCACTACAATTTTGACAGTAGGGTTTTTTTTTTTTAAAAAATAAATAATAATTAATACTAAGGAAGCTTGAAAATGTTCCTGATGGGTTGTTTTTTTTCTGTAATTATTTAGTATCTCATCACACTTAATGTTAAAAAGCATTAAAATGCCTCTATCACTTTAAAAAAAATTTTTTTTGATTTCTTATCATAAAAAGCTCAAATACCTAAACATTATTCGCCTTGTGGTAGTCTTAACATAATTTTTTTTACTTTTACTTTCTTTTCTTCTATATATCAGAGAACATAGATCTTCAACCTGATAGGTCTTCCTTCTTCTTCTGAATCTTCTAGAACTTTAACAGGGGCTTCGCAAGAGATCACTATTTGCTTAATTAAAACACCAAAATTTTAGTAAAGCTTTAATTTTTATAACAATCTGAATTCTTAAAAGCAGTTTGCTTAAAAATAAATACATTTTTTACGGATAAAATACGATCTTAAATTCTGTAAAAGTCGCGGGCTTCAAGCATGAATGGATAAACCAGAAGGCTTGCCAATGAAGGAGAAGGAACAACTTACCAATATATCAACAGATTTGACATTTTAAGTCCCAATTTAAGCAGGAACAGCTCCTAAACTTTAGGTTGCAAATTTGCAGAGGTTTTTTCACAAAGTTATAAACATTTCAATCCCATTCTGGAACAAGGTATCTAAGTCAAAAATATTTTTGAAGGTATGTGGCAACACAAACAAAATACAGAAGAAGATTAACGCCGAATATGAAATACGACTGCAGATGGCTTCAATATACCTAGACTTCGATAGTTTGTGCAAAAATTGGCAAACACATATCCCAGTTATTAGGTATAGTTGACACCTGGAGCACGAATTAATGCATAAATAGCATTAATATTATGTTAAAAAATTTTATTAAAAAGATAGTATTTTTAAATTGCCTATATTTAAAGTACCTGCAATATATTTATTATGAAAGTTTGGTTCTATAACGTTAAAGTATAGGAAATTGCTTTAAAGAATTCGAAGAACACTTTTATTCTTATTAGGCTTAGCTGCGCTAACATCAAAACGTTGCAATTAGTCCGTTGCCAAAATGCGGACTGTTGCCAAACTGTTAAACTGAAGAAGGTTACAAAGAAATTGCTTCCAGATTTACAATTATAAAAAAAAAATACAGTTAGTTTACATGAACTACAAAATATAGTAAAATACAATGCCTAAACATAAAACTATGAAATTCATCTTAAAAATGAATTATTTTTCAAATTATATTGCTCTATAATTTTATTACATTTCTGTTTGTTTATTGATTACTTTTCAAAATATAATGTTCTATAATTTTATTGCATTTTTGATTGTTTATTAACTCACTTGGCTTGAGCAGCCATTAGTTGACAACGAGTTGAACAGTTGTTTTCCCAACATATTAATTTACTTTAAATATTATTTTGAGATATATTCTTCTTAGGCTTTTGAATGGGGTTCTCCGGAAACACGTTACAGCTTCAAGGATTTCGAAAGTCAACACAAAAAGTTTAAAGACCATTGCCATAGAATATCTTTTCCTGATAGATAGATTTTGAAATTCTGAAGGGAAAAAAATTCGACCTATCCTAATGTATATGTTTGCACATAAATCAAATAACATTATCAAATAGACAACATTACACAACGTTTGGTTCTCTGTCCTCACCCTAAGAAAATATAAAGATAAGGACGAGAATATTTGGAATATGCAAGGAATTTCAAAAGCTGGGTGGCTCAAAGGAAGTCGAGACGCTCCTAAAAAAAGCCGCCTACATCTGCACTCGAGATTTTTCTGGGAGACGTTTTATTCGTATGAGATTTCTTCGGCTCAGATATGGGATAGCATTTTATTGCCGGTGTAGAATTCGGAGTGGCCAAGGTATCTTACCCCTCCCTCTGAGAACACCGCCTACGCCCTTGCCCATATTCCCTTTTCTTCTTCTGTGTCCTTTGAATTGTAAGGATTGAGTGCTGTCCAATATGGCGCTAAAGCAAAGAAGGCGCTATCGTCCCAAATACAAAAGGGACAGTAACAAAAAAAATGCATCTGTTTGTACAAAATAAAATGTAAAAATAGATCTCATGTAGGGTTTCCGAGCTTGGCGATTTTTTGATGTTTTCAGACACTTCTGACATTCGAATTGTAGGTTCTTTTAAAGACCGTAGATATTTTTTTCCTCTGCTGAAATCTGATGATGAAACAGAAAATAAAGAAACAGTTGTAGAAAATCCATTTTTTTTTCTTAAGGAATTAGAATATCTTTGTGTGTCACACACATGAAATGTCACATTAGTGTGATATCATAAGAAGAATATTGATTATGTATGGTGATAATAAACACATATAGCTCTGTTCCTAAAAAACTGAACTTAAATCTTTCTAAGTTAGAACTTTTGCTAGTTGCCATGAATGTTATACAAAAGCAATATTTTATTTACTTTTGGGCTCTTTTCTTTTTAAGTTCTTACCCTTAAACTCAAATTTGCTCCATTCATTGAGATTTATTCCTCCTCTTATGTTTATGTACAACCATATTGCCATAATTCTTCTTAAATCAGATTCATGATATAAAAGAATTTGGTATATTTCTAAACCTTGTGTCTTGATCCTTATTTGATTTTGAAATTCTTTAAATAACTAGCCTAACACTGGGCTTTAATCTTTTAAACAACTCATTTTTTTAAAAATAAATTAGTATGTTTTTCATTTTTGAAATCCATGCTCATTAATAAAATTATATTCTAAATATAAGGTCTCTTTCTAAATGTAATAATGTTCTAAAGAGATGTTCTGAAAAGATACTAAATGTGATATATGTCTCACATTTAGAATTTATGGTCAATAATTATAACAGAAAGTGATTTCTTAACACTTATTTTATTTTAATTTGATTGTATGTATAAAATATCACAACGGGCTATGTCCGCCACACGGGACTAAATGTGTGATGACTCTTGCTTTTTAACAACTTTAATTTATCGTAAAAAGAATTAGACAAATACCAGCAGCTTCGTGTGGCAAGAACCTCTCCTAGCAAGAGATAGTACAGTAACTGAACATTCTACAGAGATTGTGTTACACAAACAACTCGAAGCACACAAAATGTTGCCATTGTGCAAAAGATAAATACACTAGATGGCGTTGGTAAAAGACATGACAATAAAACTAGATATTTTACACAAAATACATAAAAATAGAAATTGTAAATAATAATAAGAATTGAACAGAAATTAAATATAGCATATAAATAGACATACCAAGCATATTAATAATAAAAATATAGTTTGAATGATAGTAAAATTACAGTTTGAATAATAATAAAATATAACTTGAATAATAACGAAAATACAGTTTGAATAATAATAAAAATATAACTTGAATAATAACGAAAATACAATTTGAATAATAGAAAGATACAATTCCATCCAAACAGGCAATTTAAAAGATTTAAATTACCGTTTTTTAACGCCTATATTTTCTTTTCCCCTTTTTCACTTGAGAGTTATAAAGCCGCATTCTCTGAGTCACACACTTCGTTTTCATGTCTTCATTTGACAAATAAAACATTGACTGGAGAAAATCTTTTCACTCGTATATTTTATTCCATTTTTTAAAAAATTTTTATTATTATTTAGAACAGATACTCACTGAATAAAAATTAGCTCTACACCAGATGGATTATTTCAAAGTTCCTATTCTGAGACAGCTTGAAGAACTACCTATTTAAAAGCTAATAATATCTCTTAACTATTTCTGAACCACCGCTGGCAACATATCAACTTTATTTCATTACTGTTTCTTTGCAGTCGGCTTTACTTTGACATTCCTGAAACTCACTTCAAACCAAAAATGATGGATTGTATAAAGAAAAATATTTTATGGACTTAGAGATCTTTATCAGTGTGGTAAAAAATGGTTATTTAAAAGTTTTTTTTAATGAAATAAAGTAATAATTGTCTTTACTTTCCTTACTTAAAATAATAATTTTTTGGGGCATTTGATTTAAAAGTTTTTATATTTTCTGCCGTGTTTTTAATAGAATCATTTCTCAGATATTTTGCAAATGCGCTTTCTTCACACTTTATTTTACTTTTAAACTCTTTTACGGTGGCTTACAACTTTTAAATAGTATTTAGAAAAAAAAAGTGCTTGCATACATTTATTAAAAATGTGACGAATCAAAATAAAAATAACCGAATATATAATAAATTTTGATTTTGAAGCCTTCCGAATTAATTTAATATTTTTAAAAATAGAAATTACGTGTAACTCCTTATTTAATAACTGTAAACATAAAATTTTTTATCAATATTCTTTTATTAGAGAGTGTAACTTTAATTTCATTTTAATCCTTTCATTTTAGTATTGAGAGTTCGTATTATTTCTGAAAAAGTGCTCTTTGCTGCTTTGTTTTTTGAAATTCAGTTTGATCATCATTACTTATTTGGTACTTAATTCAAACTCAGTAGCGCGACAGCCCATGAGGGCCAGGGCCTACTGTGCCCATCCCAGTGTACGTGACCATTGGACGCTGAGGTACATGAGTAGATGTCCCTATCAGGTGGTCAATCTGAAGCAAAACCCTTAGTGTTTTAGTCCCCAAGCAAGCTTGGTACTCATCTATCGATCAACTGAAGGGATGAAAGGCTGATTTGGTACTTATTTCTTTCAATATTTATGCTTTAAATAAAAACTTTTTCTTTTTTGAAATTGATTGATAGATTGAAAGATTCCAATTGAAAGTAGCGAAGTTTTCTTGTAATACTAATCTAATAAGTGTCAAATTATTATATTTATTTACCTTAACTCAGTGGCGCAACAGTCAATGAGAACCAAAGCCTACTATGTCCAACTCAGTTTACGTGATCTCCAGATGTTCCAGTTAGGTGGTCAGCCCGACGCGAAAACCCCCAGTGTTAAGTACCCAAACAAGCTTAGTACTCGTTTATCGACCCTCTGAAAGGATGAAAGGCTGAGTCGACCTTTTCCAGCTCGGGGTTTAAACCTCGGACCTGTGGTGTGGAAGCGAGATGCACTCCCACTCAGCCACTGGGCTTCTTATATTTATATAATAATTGTAAATTAGAACAAAAGGGATTCAGAACTCAATCTTTTGATGAAACAACTCAATATTCTACTCCTTGCTTTTCTTATATCAAGAAAGGTTTTATAATATATCAGAGGTGAAATGGAGAATATTAGCCCCTGCAAAGTCAGGTGTTGGGCCCCTAGCCGGATCTTACAAAAGATTGCAAAACACTAATACAGGCTTTGGGCCCTCTAGAACTCTGCCCCCCCCTGCAATGCGTGGGTGTACGTTACGCCGCTGTAGTATCTAATACCATACAGAATTACACACAACATTACGTAATAATATTTTTAAATGAAAAAAAATATAAAATAACGAATCGTTCAAAATTCCTGCATTAAAAAAGAATATTGAGAGAGAATACTCCCTGAGGAGAGGAGAAATTAAGAACTTTTTTTTGAACATGTATTTTATTTTTTAAATTTTCCTTACTCTTCATCTTTAATGTTTGTATAACAATGAATTAAGTTTTACAGTAAATCCATTGCAATTTCGAAAATAAAAAGATTGGAAATAAAATAAAAGTAACAGCTTTCGAATTTTTCATTTTATTAGTATTTTGTAAAATAAATATCGAAACATCTAGATTATTTTTCGTATATCAGTAATTTATTCCTTGAATGTATAACGAAATAAATTGAACACTTTGATATAAAGGTAGGTTTAATATCTCGTGTGCGTGTTACATATTTTTACTCTTAATATATATTTTTTTCTTTTTCGCTGTTGCTGGTTGCTGTTGAAATGATACCTTTTTAAATTAATCTTTTAGTATAAAATTACACACGCGCCTACATTTGGGAAAATCTTAATTTCTATATTAAAAACAATAGAAATCTGTTTAATTTTTAAAATTATTTTTTTTAAATATTCAAAGCCAAAATAATGTTTATTTTAAGATGACAGTCTGCATAACTTGTACTCTCAATAGAGTTTTTATTTATTTATTCATTTTTATTTTTATTAAAAGCTCCATGTGATTTACATAAGATTTGCACTTGATATTTCGTAGAGTTAATTACTCACACACAGTTTTCTACTATAAAGTAATTTTAAAAATAAAAAGTTCCTCCAAAAAGCCATTAAAGTATCAAACTGCCCTAAAATCATGATTTTTTTTTTAAAAAAATTGACTCATTTTTTATGATTTTATTTTATATGCCATCTTATTAGCTTTATAAAAATACCAAGTTTTTTTATTTTCCATTCACTAGAACAAAAACTATAAGTGTTTTAGTAAAAGCAGATGCCATAACTTTACATAAAATGTCAAACTTTAAAATACTTTTTACTCGAAATGTGTTTTTATTTTTGTTTTCTAAAAGCTCAAACGGGGACAGCGATTACTCAAAAAGTTTTTAAAATAATTTGCTGAATTTTTTTTCTGTATGTTCTGTATAATAGAAGTTTTTTAACCTTCAGATTTATCAATCACTGTTTTATTACAAAATTTACAGTTCTTTATGTGAATGTAATCACTGTTTTTTTAAGCAATTTCATTTAATAACCAAGATAAAGTGCTCTAGTTTTTGTAAATATTAAAATATCTCTTATCCTGAAGGTCATTTCAAAAAAGAATAGCAAAGTAATACAGCAAAATTGAAAAATTGAGAATTTATTCATTTACTATTTGTACAGAGCGGGCCCCGTTTATGTCACTTTTTTTGTCAATTTTTACCCATTTTTGTAGTAATCAATTATTTTTCTCTTCTTAATATTTTAGCCTTTTTTTTTCTTAAAATATAACTAAATAAATCGAAAAACCACAAAAAATCTCCATATCTGCTTTTTCTTAAAAAAAAAAGTTGTCGCAAGTAGTCGTATACCTAAAAATTTATCGCTAACAATTAAATGACGTAACAAAGCCGAGGAAGTACCTTACATAAAGGGAAACCTTCCACGTGCAATAAATACTTCAAGAAAATTCAAGACACCTATACATGCAGCCTCATATAATCTAAATTCCAGTAACATGCCCATATCTCCTCGAGAATACACTATCCTGTTGCTTTTCTAACTTTTTTTCCTCCTTGGTCGCACCAAAGCAAAATAAAATAAATTTCACTGAAGGTGTGATCATGGAATACCCTGTAGAAGTAGTGAGGCGCGGGGCGATAAAGAGCCATATCATGCAGCCCGGTGCGATCAGTAGATCGGCGCCAAGGGATGAATACGGATCGAAAACCGTCGCGACGTGGGGTCACTCCACTTGCGTAACAGTCATCGCTTGAGCTCCGCCTACTGTATCATGATTGGCGGAGAGGATGGCACGAGAGCAAATAGAATTAGACCCGTTATCGCGTTGCTAGATGGAAGGGGAACTGAGCGTGGTGGGGGGAGAGCCTCCCGCCGCTATTATGGTGATGCTTTTGCCTTCATAACTTAATTTACATTCTCAACAAGCAATGTGTGATTTTGTAGTAAGTAGGGGGGCTCAGCGGGGTGGGGTGGATCCAGAATGGGGGGAGGGGGAGAGTTAAAAGAGATAGAGAATATGCCAAAGGGGCTGTTTTCGATGCTGTCAAAACTTGTGTTATGCACGGGCCGTACAAAAGCTACTGCTCTTTGCAGCTTTTCTATCTAAAAAGCAAGAGGAGAAAGCATTATGCGTTTTTCTGCTTGCCACTGGCTGCGGAGTTATTCTTCATTTGCTTCTTCTTCTTCTCCTACTTCTTTTTCTTTTTGGTTTTGTTGTTGATTGTTTAGTTTTATATTTTCTGAAGAGAGAGAGTATACTTTTATAGCTATACATTTGGAGCTCGAAACGCAAGGCGTTTTCATCAGGTTTCTTTTCTTTCCGTTCTGGCTCGCTTTCGTGTTATGTTTTATCTTTCTCCGATAGATGCTTTTTCGAAGGCAAGAGGTGTCGTATTTAGGTACGGCATTGCAATTGTTTACTTGGGTTACGCTCCAAACAGAAAACAAGTTATGTTTTGTACTTTCTTTTGAATTGTTACAAAGTTAAATTATTACGAATAAAATGATTGTTACGGATAATAAACAATGAATACCTCGATAATTGCAAATAAATAAATAAATAAAATTTTTAAAAAATATTTTTTAAAAAACTAAAATGATTGAAATATTTATTATTTTTCTACATCATTTCATCTGTATTGGTCAATCATTTATATACAATTCATATTACACAAATCTCTTGTAATCCAAAGGAAGAATGCATTCAAAAGAAAAAATGCGAATAAAAGAATTTTTTGTGATATAATTGTGCCGATTGTTTAAAACAGAAACAAAATCTAAAAATAACAATGAAACGAAATTAGATTACGATATTTAAGAAATTCAAAGTACTTTCACACAAGATGAAATTACAATGCGTTTATGCAATGCAACCTTCGATAGTGGCTAAAAAAATTTAACATATAGCTACTGCAGCGCTTCTCAAACTTTCAATATTTTCGACCCAATATATAATCATAATTTTCATCGCGCCCCCTTCCTTACAATAAAAATGTATTGATTCAGTAATACTATACATCGACGCTTTTGTTACTAATGCCACCTGATCGGCAAAGGCTAGAGCAAGGTCCCCGAAATTCATCATGGCAAGGGGCTAGGTGACGCCTATCTTTAGCCGTAGCTTGGAGCACCATACAGGTGACGAAACGATTTAACTCAGTTTCACCCCAATTTTGTGGGAGAACATCCTGGGGTGGTCAGGGGCCTCTCTTCCCCTTCTACCAACCTCACGAGAGGATTTGCGGCTCGACGGCTATTACTTTATTTTTAAGATAAATTTGATTTTAAAAAATTGTATAGTAAAATTTGAAACAAACATAACTTTACTCGAGTCTATGTTTTTTTAGTTGTGCATGATAATCATTCACATCTTCAGTATTTAATTGCTAAAAGTCAGTTATGATTTAAAAGATGATCAGATGTGCATTGTTATCTGTTATTACATTCAACGGTGTGCATATTGAAATTAAAAAAGAAAAGTGGGTTGTGTTTTTCAATTAATGAGTATTCTTCAGTGGCGCACACAGAAATTTTTCAAGAGTCGAAAGTCCCCCGTTCTCGTATCATGCTCCAATACACCACCCAAAATATTCTTTTTCCAATGTATTCTACAAAATTTCTTTCAACACAATCTTCAAAAACAAAGTATAGAAACAAAAGAAACTCATAATATGTAATGCAGTTATGATTTTCGACAGTTTGTATGAATAAATGCACAAGCACATATCCCAGTTATTAAACATAATGCATGGGTAGGTGACACTTGGAACACGGAATAATGTTAGTAATGAGTAAATTATATTAAAAGTAGATTAAAATTTTTTAATTTTAAATGCAATACTTTATTTAATTGCCTTTACATTGATTTATTGATGATGTATTTTAAATATTCTTTTAAGACATATTCTTCTAAGTATGTGTGTGGAATACGGTACCACGAAAATACTTTCTAGCTCTAGGGGGTTCCACGAAAACACTTTTTTGTTCTATGGGTCCCACAAAAACACCTTCTTGTTCTAGGGGCTCTGTGAGTTAAAAATTTTGAAGACCCCTGGAGTAAAGTAATAGAAACGAAGCCCCTACAATCGGATGACGAAGTTGGCAACTGAGATAACACTTTAACAAAATTTGAAAGGGGTTGGCTCATAAACTGACCAATTTATTGATAGCTAAAACCGATGGAGCAGACCTCTCTTATGGAGGAGGGATACATTCTAAGAAACAAGTAGACAAAAACATCAAGGGCTATTCTCTACGATAAAAATTAAAATTAGTAGGTCTATCCCTTTAAGATCCGAAATATTTTTATCTTTAAGTATTAAATTCTTCTGGTTATTAATACTCTATTGGCCCCAACGACACTGGAAAAAGTAATTTTTAAAATTTCGCTTCACCCCTGGAATGTAGACGGTACCCGCACAATTGTGCGGGTTGGCCTTTATCTGTGAAACAGGTCACCTGTGAAATTTTACGAGTTATACATTTTTTAGCTCTAAGTTGATAGAAGAAACAATTATAATTCAACTAAAATTAATACAAATAAGGAAATTGTTGCTGTATAATTAATTCTTCTATTGACTCATTACTTATTTACTGTGAAAATCTTTAAAGCATGTTTTTGTTTTTGACAAGTATAAATAACCATTGAATTTTTCACATGTTTTTGAACTACTTTCGTAGGTTTACAAATCAGCACTTGCGAGGCCTTGAAGTTTCCTCAACACATCGAAAATGTCTATACATGTCATACCTTTTATCCTGGTATAACCAGGGTAAAAGGCACGACATATATATAGCAGGCGGATTTTAATACTTTGATCTTTTCGTGAGGAGTTGCAATACTGTTATCTTCATCATCAGCTAAAATACTTTTGTTAGTAGGTGAAAAGGCTGCTAACGCTTCAGCTATCTCTAACTTAAATTTTAAGAGAGCTATTTTGATTTTTGGAGTAATTTCATTTGATATTGCATCTTGTTTGCACAGAAACCAAGTATTTGCAACAGTTAAAACAATGAAATGAATGGGTTCAAGAGACTTTGGTGGTAAAGAATGATCCAAAATTGTCTTTCCATTGCAAATATTTCCACGTTTTTCTTTATCACTCTGATTAGAATTTGATTCTCCTTCCAGTATACGTGATTCTTAAGTTTTGTTCACAGTATAGTTATCATCCGAAAAATCACTAAACTCAGAATCTGACTTATTCATCAGTTGCAAAATTTCTGCTCTATTCTTTCCGTTAGACACCTGAAAAATTTTTCGGTTAAAAGTTAATACAGTATCCCATAAAAAAATAATAAAATGTATCAAAATTTTTTATTATTTTTAAAAATTAAATATTTAAACCATAAATCCTTTTTTTACCATTTACCAGATTTTTGGGGAGAGAAGAGATACGGATGCAGATATATGCGTAAAGGATGAAAATGCCACACTCCTCAACAAATGTACGAAAGAAAAATTAATTGCAAAAAAGAGCGAGAAGAAAGAGCAAAGGGACTCTCGTTCATGGCAACCCCAAGGAAATATGGTATTAATTAAATAACAATGTATTTCATTTTTATTTAGGCTTTTATTAACAATACTGAAACAGAAAAGAAAACTCATATGGCAAGCACTTACCTTTGCAAGTGCAATGAGTGACTCAAATAACGCCCAAATCATACGATCGTGCGGGTAACAAAATCCAGAGTCCTACGAGCAACATTAATGCAGTATAATTAATATTTTTACTATTTTACAATTATTTAAGCATGAAGGTATCCGACTACATTCGGGGAACCGTGATTTTAAAAAAGCACATAAATGGATAATTTTCATGACATTTAGTGTCCCTTAGATTAGAATACATGTATAAAAATTTTAAAGGACATTATGACAAAAATAATTATTTAAATACAATATTTTGGCAAAAAATTAACTTAGAATAACCTATTTTCAAAACGTTCTCCTTTTATAAAAATGCTTCTATAATAATAATATTTTGCTTATATAAAGTAAAGACTTCCCCACAGAGTCTGAACTAGGATTTTTGAAAAATTCACATTATTTTCAGAGTTATCACCCATTGAAATAATTATCGGCGTTTTTTTTCTTAAAATTTTTCCCTCTGTTGTAGTAAAATATGGATAAATCCACTTCTAAGTTATATGCTTCAAAAATTCAAGTTGAGCCTCTGTACAGAGGTCTGAGCTACATACAGGCAAAATATTGTTATAATAGAAGCATTTTTCATAAAAAAGAGAATGTTTTGAAAATTGGTCATTATATGTTCATTTTTTGTCAAAATTTTACTTAAATAATTTTTTATTGTGATAATATTCTTAAAACAATCTTATATACGTTTTCTAATCTAAGTGACAGTAAATATCACAAATATTGTCCATTTATACGCTTTTGCAAAATCACGGTTCCGAACGTAGTTGGATACCTTAAGACAAAGATCCACATCTAAACTATTAGAAATATAATGATAATTACCTTTATATGGTAGATGAAAAGAAGACGCGTGCTTTCGTTGTATTTGAAAACAAAGCCAGATCTGCCAGCTGAAAGTAAAATGTGAACTACAACCACCGTCTATTGATAAAAAGTAATACTTTACACTTTCTGCAAACCTGTTAAATTGTTCGATTCGGGTTTTTCTTACATACGACTATATTCCAGAAGCAAAAACGTATAAGAATATCTAGCCCACACGATCGTGCGGGTTGGGTCTTAAAGGGCTATGAAGGGGGGCTGAACTTTCAAATCTCCCCCCTTGTGTACGCCACTGGCTAAATCAAGAATCCTATTTTTAGCTTATAACCAGTAAAATTTTTCCCTTGAGAGAATGAGAGCAAGAAACTCCCTCCATTATAGTTTATTGGTATATGCTTCCTATAAATATACCAAAAGGGTTCCAAAGCGGGGATACCAGCTATATTTTCTTCTAAATTAAAGGTACCACAGTTAAGAAGAGATTGGCGAGGAAATGGGTGTTGTGAACCTCAATGGTACAAGAGATGGATTTGGCTCAGTTGTGCAAAAGTATGAATGCACAAAAAATGCTGCTAAATCGTAAACTTTGTTTTGTTCAAGATTTCTTATCTAGTCTACTGGTTTGCTTATCTTTTTTTAAAAGCAATGTTACAAATAATTTATATTTTACGGGAATCAGAATCCGGAAGAAATTTGATTTATATGCGTTTTATATGTCCACTTAAAAATTTATTACTTAAATTTGTAATAAAATAGGTTTTAATACAGAACTGGTCTTTAGAAAGGTTTGGAAATATCACTTTTTCTAGCATGTACTGCATATGTCTAGTGAACAAATCTTGGTTGGAAGTTTCCAATAGAATTTTGAACTCTGAAAGAATGTTAAGTTAGAAGCAGTGTGACCAAAAAGGAATTTGGGGTTCATTCTACATTATATTTTTGTCCTTTATGTTAGGAAAGGTAATGAAAGGTGAAGGAATGAGAAAAGCAAACAGATAAGATAGATATTCTCTCTTTAGAACAGGAGAAAATAGATAAATATCTACACAACATATCAATGAAGTATTTGCAAGGTGGACGCGATCGTCAAAATTTTTTCATAGAAACACTACTTGCATAAAGTCCAAATAAGCCGTTATAGGGATCAGAACTAGAGGGAACAAAAAATGTCTCTTTCTGATTTTAACATTTTTAAAAATGGATTACAGAAATGAAAATTTCATACATAATTTTGACTCGCATATGAGTTTTATGCCACTCTTCCCATGATTCTAGGGGTTTTTTTAAACAAAAATGTTCAATTAGATAATTTTTTTCTAAATTTTCAAATTTGATCTTTAATGTTGAGAAAACAAAAAAATTCCAATTTTAAATTTAAACTTAATAAAAATGTTTATGCAGCGATAATGATTTTTTTTATCTGATTGACATACGGAGTTCTTAGCAATACATAAATTCTAATACAACCTCTTACAATAAAGTTCGGTGAATGAAGTCACGGCCGATCTGGCAACACTGGCGAAACAAAACGCTGCACATGCGTAGCGGCAGGTGTTGACCCCTTCCCCCCGTTATTCCGGTGAGACTCATTTGTGTTTCCTGGTAAGACTTGTTTTACAAAGCGCTTGTTAATTACGTTGGTTCTTAACTGAGAACAGAAAAATGAACGAACAAATGATCAATTTAAAGTTTTGTTTTAAGCTTGACAAGACACCAAAAGAAACTTATGCGATGCTGGTACGTGTTTATGAAGATTAAGCACTGTTCATGAAGTGTGTGTACGAGTAGTTGACCCGTTTTCGAAAAGCAGGGAAAGTGTTTCTAACAACCCCCGTAGCGGAAGACTGGTGACCTCTGTCAGTGACGAAAACATTAAGAAAATCAGGAAATTAATCACTCAAGATCGTCATTTAACTTTGCGCATGATAGCTGATGAAATGCAGATTAACCGTAAATCCGTGCGACGCCCGTGCCCAGCACGCACAACAAGGTTCATGGTTTTTTGTTCACGACACTGCTCATCCTCACACAGCCAATACCGTCCAACAGTTCCAAGTAAAAAAGGAGGTGGTACAAATTGAACATCCTCCATACTCACCAGATCTCAATCCTCCAGATATCTTCCTATTCCCTACTCAAACTCACTGTGAAAGGAAAGAGACTTGACGAGATTGACAAAACGTGACAAGGCTTTTGAACTCCATCCCAAAAGAAGACTTCTTGCAAAGTTTCATGTATAGCAGCTCAATGGTCCATAGTTATGGGAGGTGACTATTTTGAAGGATAATAAGGTAACTTTCGTTAATATCTCATCTACATTAATGCTACTTGACTATTCCCCGAATTTTATTGTCAGAGGTTGTATATAATAATCCAACCATGCCGTTGTTGGTGCTGAAAAATTAAATTGCATGCATATTATTTAGATACAAAGAAACCGGAAAAGTATTTCAGTTAAATTAGTGTTTTTGCTGCCAATCAAATAAAATTTTTGTTTTCTATTTAAAGCAGATACGAGTACAAATTTTTAAATATAGTACAGCGTTCCTCAAACTGTGGGGCGCGAGCATATTGAAAAGTTGAAAACTAAAGATTATTCAAAATATATTAATTTACTGAAAGTAAGCAAACAAAATGCTTTCTGACATAATAAAATATGAAATACACAGTTACACTAATATAATACACTTATAAAAGTATCTGTACTGTACAATGTATTTTATTATTAATTTAACAATACTAAGTTAAGAACAAGTTTGATAATTACCAGTGACCCCATGGGCTTGTGTATTAACACTCATCTTGATGTTTTTTTTTGTACGGCTTATAATTAGTTCCTTAACTGCCTATTAAAAGTAACGCGGTTTGGTCCCCAATGCCACGGTTTTCCACGTAGAAGCGCGTATTTTGATGGGAGGGTTGAGGGGGAGGAAAAAGGATAAATAAGCAAAATCCTCTGAAATAAGTAAATCCTTTGCAAAGACTGTCAAGGTCCTTTTATTGTATTCCAAAGCCTTAGAAATAATTTTATGGATAGCAGTGCACAGAAAAGATCGTACTTCGGAAAGACGTATATATACTTCCAGAAGATTAATCCTTTGGCTGAGCGTGACGTTTATATACGTCGGTGGCACATAAGAGGTTAAAGTCAGACTGTAGCTTTAGTGTAAAAGTATAGTATTATTGAATTCAAAGCAATGTTATTGTATTAAGGGGGGCGCGATGAAAATAATGGCTGAATATTGGGTCACGAGTATTGAAAGTTTTAGAAGCACTGATATAGTAACTTATACTAGCCTGATCTTGTAAGAAAATATCTAGAGGCAAGTAACTTTCGAAGAATCCTAAACAAGCATTTTCTATCTTTCAACACATGTACTTCTTCTCTTTTCCTCTTTTTTTGTAAGTAGTGTTTATCGCTTTTGCCTTATGAATCGCAAGAACCCGGTTCAAGGTAAAATCAGGTTAAAGAACTTTAGATTGATAAGAAAATTACGCCTTGTAGCAAGACAAACTATTGTATATTGAACGAATCACATAAAAGAACATCTTACGAGTAAATGCTTTTTATAATCTTTATGTAATTGATTATCACTTAATAATAATAACATGGAAGAATGTCTACCATCATTTCAAGGATGTATTTGTCTATTTATTTCAAACAAAAAATTTACAGACATCGAGGTACATCGTGTTTTTTATCTTCAATTTTTTTTTTTCTCGATTTTTGCTGATAGTTATGTTGTTGCTTTATCTTGCTTTTATTTGTCAAAATCAACACAAAACTTGAGAATACATTTAAAAACTGAACAATAAATCTAAGGTTTCCTAAAATAGCTATAAAATATTTTATTTTGTTTACATTCTCTAACTTTCAGTTTTTCAATGTTTCATAATATTTTGATACGGATATTATTCCTTTCATTCTCGTTCATAATTCATAATTCGGTTTATCTTAATTTTTATTACTAGATACTAATTGTTTTTTCTTTGTTACATTTACTCATAAAAATAACTTCTTGAGGAGTCAAATATAAGCAAATTTAGAATTTTAGAAATGTTAAAAAGTAGTAAAGATTGTATACGAATTAGTTCATTCTTTGACCCAAATGACATTTCTTCAACCTTAATTTTAAAAGTTACAATATATTAGTGTCTCAAATTTGTAGTTCATGACAGTTCTCTCTAGTAAAATTTATTGTTAAATATTCATAAGTTTGTTGAAACAAAATATTTTTCGGCTTAAATATTCGCATAAATATGGCTATACTGAATTTCAAATAAAAAAATATGCTGTTCCATTTACACAACGATGCTTTGCATTTTTTAGACTTATATCTAACGTTTATGCACTTTTATCCTTGCTCTCAAAATTTCTGTAGCAAAATCTAATTTTGCCTTTAAAGAAAGGTGCAACGCTTTAGATACTTTTATAACAGCTTTGATCGCTCACAGCTACGTTTTTAGTTCAAGAACAACTTTACCCGTTCTTAACTTAGCAACCCTTTGAAAGGTCGCCAAAAAATCCTTCTTTCAAAACTTTAATGGCGATAAGTTGTGACTCTTCTTTAATGGTTCGAAGTGAAAGCCCCGAAAGATGCTTTTAACGTTTCACGACTCATTTAAATCACGCTCGTGTAAAACGGTGGATCGGATTCTTAAGGACCTTTGAAAAGGCCCCGAAATTTTCTAGAAGAACTCAGGAAACCTGTCTTTATTCTATTCTTTTTTTTCTCCTCCTGTTAGAAATTGCAGAATATAAGGTACAACAGCTCTCTTCTTTCTCGATGATTGCAAAGCCACGCATATATTTTGAAAAAAAAAACTTAAGAGTGCGTAAGTGGAATTCAAATGGTTTACCTCTTTGCTCAAAAGCGTTCAAGAGAGGAAAAAAATATTTAGAAACGCATCAAGTGTGAAAATGCAAATTGAAAGTGTTTATTTACTTGGTAACCGTGACTGCAGAAACAGTTATTAAGACACTTATAATCCATCACGAAAGACACGAAAAGAATTTAAGTACATTTCTTGACTGTTTTTGTGTTTTGTAGTATTTTATTTACACTTATATTTTTCGACTTATTTGCTTATATTAAACTTTGCATTTATTTGCACAGCAGCTGAAGTACATATTTCTTCTATGCATATGGTATTTATTTTGAAAAAAAGTGAAGTAGTAGAGAAATTAAGATATTTTCTTCTCAAATATATGGATGTATGTATACGCGAGTGGAAAGAGATATAGAAAGACGGGGGTTCAATCAAAAGTTTAATTTACTGAAAAGATTATTCTGTTTAATAAGAAAGTTATTGAATCGATAATTAAAGGCATAAATTCAAAAATCACTTGTCTTTGAAATTTGTAATCCATATTTGTAAAATCAAAATCGAACAAGGAAATATGCTTCGTAGTAATCCGAACAATTTTATAAAAAACATCAATTCGAATTTTTTACTGTTAAACTATTGTTATATTTTTGTTTCCAATCATTCTAAGTGTGCAAAAAAGTCTGTTATATATATATATAATGCAATAAGATTTCAAAATGTGATTTATCGGACGTGAATTCTTTAATTGATGACCTGTGTTAGGTTTAAAAATTTAAAATATATTCAGACAAATCTCTAATTTTAAATGTTAATATTGCTTTTTTGTTAATTTGGATAAAACTACATTCCCAAAAATTCATGATTTGATAAACTGGACTCCTATTTCATGCCTCGTCAAGTTTTAATACCATTCTATTGTTTTCTGACTTTATAACTCTTCTATCAAATACTTTCGATCTCGATGGCTATTAAAGGTACTGAAAATACTCAAGGTATTATTCTTGCTGGTGGCAAAACACATTCTGTTGAAAAAAATATCTACCAATATCCAAAATGAATCTCTTATCCTTGGCAGAGTAGCGTTGCTAACACCATCTTTTGAAATGCAAAACACAGCTCAATTCTTTGCACAATTTGAGATTCTGCTTGCTAAAACTAGAATTACTGCGGACAAGACCAAGCATCGTCATGTGATTGTTACAACTGAACTCGAAGTCTTGGCTCTAATTAGCGGCATCGTGGTGAATCTTACTCCCATTGTAGCCCTAAAAAATGTCGTAAAAAGCTCTAAAAAATGGCCTTGCTCCCAACTGCAATGTGAAGCTAAGGGAGGAAAAAGGCCTGATGAAGAAATTTTAAGATTCCCGAATTTACTTTACTACTACAGGAGCTACAATTAGGGGACAACGACTTTAATGAACTTTTACGGAGAGAGAGTGGGATTTTCCCACAATTTTTTGAAAACCAGGAATCTGTGGATGCAATATTTGCCGATGGCAGTATAACACGTACTCGAAGTGAATTCAGAAGACTTGGAATTCTAATTGAAGATAGCTGACAAAGTCTTAGAAGTCATTGATTATCAGTTGTCCATTCAATAGAGCTTAGTAGCTTCAGCGATTGCTTTAAACACTTACAATAAGAAGAAATGAGGAAATAAATTCAAAATCAAAAGTCATGAGAATCGACATACAAGCTACTAGAAGAACACCAAATCGTAGTTTATCCGGAGGATGATCTCCATCTAGAAAGGTATGACTCCTTCCCTAGAACTTGTTGGCACCGTTATAAGTACGGCGAGACAGCAAGAAACATGCAATGATCAATACACTGTTGCCTGCAGCAACAGGTGATCGGGACAACCTAAGCGATTTTTGTGACCAACAAGACTTCAAGCTTTAGATTTCTCATTCAAATTTCGGTAATTCTCCCGCATTTCATGAAAAGTATTGATATCCTGGAAAACTTTTTTTTTAGTATCAACGGTTCTATTATTTCGACCTAGTGAGAAACCCTTCTCCTGATTTTTTGGATCAACGATCGTCAAACAATCTTTTTTCATGATATTTATCATTACATCCATTTCACAACTAATCATTGGAGCCGAATTTTTAAAGAAATGTTGTACTGCTGGTGAATATAAAACGTCTTTGTCCGATCTCTCGGAGGATCATCCAGTTAATACCCAAAGCACAACCAAAGCACAACAATCGAATGACCAACAGACGCAAAATACTGTTTTACTATAAGAGTTTACTATATACTGTTTTACTAAGTCTATAATACTGTTAAGAATTCACCGTATCATCTGCTCCTAAGAGAATTTTTAGTGGTCGCTTAGAATTTGTCCAGAGTCATGGCCTCGCAAAGTATTTAACATCACATCGAAGCTACTAGTACACCTGTCTTTTCCAATGCTTGCAATCTCTTCCCAGAAAAGAAATAAAATAGCTAAGCAAAAATTTTAATTTATGATTGATCAAAATATTTGTAGACATGTACAAGTGATATTTAGTCTCCTCTTCACATGATGCCAAAATATTTTGAAGATTGGAGACCTATTGGTAATTATCAACGCCTTAATTTGGTCTCAAAACATCATTTATATCTTATACTACATATTCCTGACAGTGTGTATCAGCTTCTGCATCCTAAATCTCTTCTTGCTGTGCAATCAGTATCATATCAAAGAAAAGTATATCCTGAAGACAGCTGTCATCTTGCCTTTTTGTCTTTTTGAATTTCCTTTCATTAATTTCAGGCTGTGCAATGACACTAAAACATTTTAACGAGGCGTATTAACCGTGCCACAAGACTTGGTCTTCTAGATGCCATATTTATTTTTATCAAACAATGATAAATGCCTAAACCATCTTCGAATCCTTTCTTTTCAAAAAGTCTTTTCTTTAAAAAAGGGAGTCTTCTAAATTTTATTTTGGACAGTCCGATATTATTCTCCTAGATTACAAGATAACAAACCAGAGTATTCCCGACTAGGAAGATAAAGTTTCTGATATTCTCGATTTCCCCAAGCCAATCAACATTTCACAGTTGAGATTTTTAACATGATGAATTTAATCATCAATTCATTCACCATGCTGCCTTTACTCAAACTCCATTATTTCACTCTTTAAAAGGCACTGCTAAGTAAGAAAAAGTGTTTATAATTTGGGTGAATCTATCTAATTTGGCATACCAAAGATATAAGAACTATCTCACAAATGCAGCCACTTTGGCTCACCCATTATATATTACAATCACATTTTTAATGGTAAATATACTTGATAGCTATCGTTGAAATCCTCATTCAAAGTTTACCCAGTACATTTGTGTACTTTTTCATTGTGACATTACCACTGACAAAGCACTTCTTTGCTATTGTAAAGATTATTCAACAAGAAAGCCTATTTATCACCTCTTGAAAGAGATTCTTCGAGAAAAGGTCATTGAACACACTCAGTTCCTGTTTGTTGGTATTTTTTAAATACAACACTTTCGTGACAAATCAAACAATTACTGATCCAAGCTTGGTTTTCACTACAGAATAGTCATTTCCCAATCGTCTTGAAGCAACCTATTTTCTTCGAATATTTTTCACGTGCAAGATACGAAAGATGTACGTTACTAAATGGTTGCTACTCCCTTGTTGTCTATTATCACTAATCAGAAAGAAAAAAAATTAATTCGCAACCATGCGACATTCACAGCAAAAATCAAAATTGATATATTATATTTCTTAACAAAGAATTTACCACCAAATTTTTATAAATAAATGAATGTTTCAGGGCAATGGCCGTGACCGCGGGTCACTTAAAAAGGCCCAGTGGGGCGCATGTGACCCGCGGGCCGCAGGTTGAGTATCGCGTCTCTAGAGTTCCAGACCAAAGTTTTTATAATTATATTCATAATATTTCTAATCTTGGCATTGATCAACTTACAGATTTCTAAAAAGATTAATTGGCCTTTTATAAGAAAAGAGTGCATATCATGAATTCAATCTTGTATACCGTGCCAACGCAACAAAATATTCAGACATACAGTTATACATTAAGCATATTTTAAAATGGAATCTTCACATTTCAACCATAACCTCATCAACAGCATTGGAACAATGCCGACCTTCCTAGATTTCTCTTATTGCTTAACTTGTTCGACCGCTTAATAAAGCAGAATGAGATATACTTCAGAATGAGATTCATCACAAAAACTGTACCACATTCCGTATATAAGAACTAGATACCTCACTTCGGTACCCCTTTAGAATAAAGACTAGTAGTTAATCATAGAGGTAAAATAAATAATTTAAAAATGCATAAATTTAAATATTTATTCATCAAATATAGAATTATTTCGACAAAATATTTGGTGGGTCCTCTCCATACTTGCATGTCTCTTTCTTATATATATACCCTCAAACACACTCATTCATACAGGGTGCCCACTAACTAACTAAAAATTTTGTTAGTAAAGAGTAAGTTGTTTAATAAAAGAGTTTGAGAAGAAATAAAAGAAAAATATTTTCTTTACTTATATGTTCACTTATTCCAATTTAATGCACAAGATTTTTGAAGTGCTTCCCGTTACTTGCAATACTATGACGAAGCCTAAGATGGAAGTTATCCGAAACTGAACGAACAGTTGGCAGTGTGATGCCCAAATTTTCAGCAGAAATGGCTTGTCGGAGTATATGTAATGATTGCAGATGATTTTTGTACACATTGTTTTTCAAGCAGCCCCACAATAGTCCAGTGAGCTCAAGTCAGGAGAATATGTAGGCCGGTCAATCCTCTGTCCTATTGCATCAACAAAATTCAAACCCAAAATTCCATCTTGGAAATGTTCTGCTAAAATGTCAAAAGTTTTTTGATTTCTGTGGGGCCTGGCACCATTCTGCATAAACCAAAATCCATCAGTACAGTCATTCAGGGGCAATGAGAAACAAAATGTTCTGACAAAGCGTTTCTACATCATTCGGTACTAACATTTCCATCAAAGAAAACTCGTTTTAATTGACACTCGTTCAAACTCGCTTCGTGAATTGTAAGCCACTAAGTGTTGCGTCACCAAATGTTACGTCAATATATCGCCTCAATAAACAGTTATTGAAGCTTCATATTTTCGGTTAATTATTGGGAACCCGATACGTATAATATGTTATTGATTTCATTAAATAATATATTGCTGAACAATAGTTCCAGAAATACAATACTGTCAATTTCTTTGTCTTGAATCTTTATAGTGAAGTAAATATAGTGATACTCTGAATTTCTGCTAATTTAGATTTTCTTTCTAATTAATTTTATCACTTTTTTATTACATGCTTCTACCCAAGTAAATTTATTTTTGATATTATTTGATTTGGGGTTTAGATTTTTACAAATTAATTTTAGTACTAAATAATTTTTTTTTTGTATTACCTACAGGTGTATTTTCCCTTTTAAATTTACTTCAAACCTGTAATAAATAAGGAGGAAGATTGGTGCTTAAAAATGTTATGCAATCCTGCATTCATAACACTAGAAGTATGTAATATGGTACTATACCTATAATATCGCACTTTGTGCGTATCTTCAGTGGCATTAGGGCTTGAATCCATAACTCAAATATAAACGCATGAGATTGTGACCATGACCATCATATGTGTGTGTGTTCGGAAAACGAATTTAAACTTATCGAAGATACTGATTGCGAGCAAATTTTGTATGTTTTTATATGTTCTTATATTTATATCTCTCATAGTAATGAAAGGTCTTTGACGGAAGGAATCTAGGAATAAAAATGTAAGAAAGAGTTCAAAACCACTTACTTATACATGTGTTAGACTTTAATTTTATAACTTATAATATAATTAACTCTACCAAGTCATTCACATATTGATCTATAGCTAGTTTATACCTTTTGGGCATAATTCGTTGATTATATAGTTATTTATGAGAATTGCTTTCATTAAGTTATATATAATTTTTCAAAAATTTTTTATTCATCATAAAATATAATTCACATATGTATAAAACTTCATAAAAAATATAATAATCTTAAAACTGGATAAAAAATTATTTTTTTCTGAATCTTCAATATATATTTGTAGAAATTAGAAAAACTCTACACTTTTTACTAAGTTAAAAAAAATAATCATAAAGGCTATTACCATATAATTATTTAAGAATAAAATAAATTCATAGGAATAAAACGATAATTGCTTAAAGTAAGTTAAGTTTTCATTTCTAATATAATATTATTTTTTTACACAAATTTCAAAATTTAAAAAAATTCTTTATTTATTGCAAGTGTTGCTTATTTTTGCATTGTAGAAACAAATGCGACTTTTTTTTCGATGAAAAATCGATCCATTGGAATAATTCTTCAAATATCTTAACTCTACAGAATAATTTACGTGTATGATACGAAAGTAGTGAATAGAAAAAATATATTTCTATGCTGCTACTTATTTGTTTTTAACGCATAGTCTAATGATACTTAGTAAAAAAAAACTTTATTCTATACCAATTTTTATATCTACCACTGAAAATTGTTCTTTATAACGAAGTATTTTTGCAAACACCACGCGTATGCCTTCCATTGTGAAAAATCACCGAATCGGCTCCTTTTTTAAAAAAAAGTGAAAATACTCTGAGAAAGATACAAAGCTAAAAAGGCGGAAATATTTTTATGAGTTGCGTGGCTTCGGGGTTACGGATCGAAAATTATTATTTTCTCTCAACTCTGACTTATTCGAAATAAAAATAAGGTTCGAATAAATAACGAAAATACAGAATAAAAAATAAAAAAAGAAACGAACAGCGAGAAAGGGTACCTGGAAATCAACGAACAAAAGTTCGCCTTCAGGATGAACGTATGAAGATTTTTTTACTTCTTTCACTTTTTTATTTTTCACCTTTTTTCCCCCTGCCTCTTCTTGCTTATTTATTCTGCATATGGATGTATGGATTGAAAGCTCCCTGCGTCTAACTCTCCAATTACAGAAGATGCTTCTGATGCAGGTATACATAAGATTTACTTGGAACCCCGGTAGCTTAGGTGAGACGAATGAGAAGAAAAGTGAGATAAGGATTCATTGCCGATGTGTTTATAATGTTTCCAAATTCATAAAAACGAGTTAAGGTATCGACTACGTTCGGAACCATGATTTTAAAAAAGCACATAAATGGATAATTGTCATGGTATTTAGTGTCACTTAGATTAGAATGCATGTATAAAATTGTTTTAAGGACATTTTGATAAAAAAAATTATTTAAATACAATATTTTGGCAAAAAATTAACTTAGAATAACCTTTTTTCCAAATGTTCTCCTTTGGTAAAAAAATGCTTCTATTATAATAATATTTTGCCTGTATAAAGCTCAGACCACTGTACAGAGGCTCAACTAGAATTTTTGAAATATATAACTTAGAAGTGGGTTTATCCATATTTTACGACAACAGAGGGGAGCAATTTTAAGAAAAAAAACGCCAATAAGTGTTTAAATTGGTGGTAACTCTGAAAATAATGTGAATTTTTCAAAAATTCTAGTTGAGCCTCTGTAGAGAGGTCTGAGCTATATACAGGCAAAATATTATTATAATAGAAGCATTTTTCGCAAAAGGAGAACATTTGGAAAAAAGGTTATTCTAAGTTAATTTTTTGCCAAAATATTGTATTTAAATCATTTTTTGTCAAAATGTCCTTAAAACAATTTTATACATGTATTCTAATCTAAATTATACTAAATATCATGACAATTATCCATTTATGCGCTTTTTTAAAATCACGGTTCCGAACGTAGTCGGATACCTTAAATGTACGTAATTGAATCAGAATAATACTATAATGAACAATCAATAAAAATCAATAAATGATTATTGGTTTTTAAAAAGTTAAATACAAATTTAATATATGTGAGAAGTACAACATAAACAATATATATTCTCGCTTGAGAAACCAATTATCTTTGGATATATTTTAGATATATAAGATAGAAACGACTTATCATATTCATATTATTTCAAAATTTAATCATATTCTAACGATTTAAATTTTACAAACAACGGATAAGCAACTCGTTATATAATACAATAATTAAGCAAAGCTCATACTTTAGTGCCATACCTGGGTTAATTTGAAATTGATTATTTATTAGAAGGGAATCATCTAATTTCATTGCATTTTTGTGGAACAAAATTTTCAAAAATTCCCACACACATACATATTTTTAATTTCAATTTTTGTTCTTTATATTGAAATATTCTTTTCAAGGAATCAATTCAAACAGTTTATTTTTAAGAATACTCAAGTATACTGTTTAAAGCTAATCATTATAAAATCGAAAATTCCCTTTATTTAAAATAATATTAATAATACAATTTTTAAATTTGTACTCTGACCTCCATTATCTTTAGAAAAATTGTAAGATATCTTTTAACTTATGCACAATGTTTTTTTTATTTTATTTTACCGTTAAGAACATTTTAGAATACAATGTAAAATTTCTTAATTTATAAAGTCCCACAAACGTGTACAAAATATTTTGTCAGACGAGTCAAAGTTTTTCGGAATGAATGAAAAAGAAATTATTAGTAAACTAATTCACTAATATCACAAAATTTATGTAGAGTTGTCTCATTAAAATCTCAGTAAACAACATCAAATATTTCAGATGTTTGAAAGGCTAATACGTTTTATATCAAAGGTTTATATCAAGGTTAATTAAATTTTCTTTACATCGAACTTTTTCTGACGACGAAACAAAACAAGCCGAAATATTTCAATGAAATATTTTGGTAATGAACTATTTCAATGAATTATAGAGACTTCAACGTGCAGAAGTGTTAATTTTTGATGGTGATTTTTAATTCTCTTATTATATTACATACATTAGTTTTTCAATATACACTTCAGTAAAATCAGTGTTTGATATGAGTTTAACAAGGGCATAATGTATAACAGTGTAATTAAAACGTTACATTAAAAAATGTAATACGGACTTTATAAAAAAATAATTTTTAAAATTATAAACAATTAATTAAATTTAAAATTCGTCAAACTTTTGAATAAATTGTGAAATTAAAAGCACCCACTCTCAGTAAGTGAATGGATATAACTATTTTCTAAAAAAGAACTTCTAAAAAGAGTGAAAAAAATACAGAGAAAGTTTTTGTACTTGCACCACTTAAAATGTTTGTGCTGTGAAGCAGAAGGAAATGAAAATAATAAAAATAGAAAAGTGTAGCAACAATCATTACTGGATTCTCTATCGCTTTTATCGCGACAGATTGTCTATGTCAAGCTATAGTGTAGTAGAAGAATTATCGCCATTTTGGCGTCAGTCTTTAATAAAGTTAAATATTTAGTTTTTTTAAAAAAAAATTTCGGTTTCTGATTAAAAACTAAATTTAACTCTGATAAAACATCCGTATTAAAAACCAAATAGTATTTTAATGCAACATTTTGTGGCAATTCTAATATTATTCGCGCAGCATTTTTTAATTTGTAAGAATAATATCACCCAAATATAAAATAAATACGATTGTGTCGCTGATTTACATGAAAGATAGGTCCTTAGAGAGAAGCGTAAATCGAAATCATAGATTTTTATACGTAAAACCGTGTAAATAGAATTTATTTAGACGTAAAATAATTCTAATTTGTAATTGTATTGTCATCAATAGGAATCCAATTTTGAGTGGCGTTCTCTATAGCCAGGGGCGTAGCTAACGCCGTATCGGCCGTATCAATGATACGGGGCCCCCAGTCCTTAGGGCCCCAAAATTTGGAAGCAAAAAATCGTTACATATTAAGAAGCCTCAAGAGAGGGCCCCCAAGGCATTTAGATACAGGACCCACTCTGGACTAGCTACGCCAGTGTCTATAGCCAAAATCTTTACTCTTTACTTTCATATTTTCTATTGCAACATCTCTTACGTATGAAGCTGTGTTCATACTCGTAGAAGATTCAACTGCTGCACTTTTTCTAATGAAGCCTTAATTTATTCTTACTGTCGTTATTGTGACTTCATGCATAAAATAAAATTTAGCAACATATGTTACTATTACTTTATTGTGTATATGTTCTTAAATTTTAATTTTACTATCTAAAAATATTACTTTTTATTTCATTTCATTTTTTTTTTTAATTTCTTTTGGCGTGGCCTTTATAATTTAATTCAAGTTATAAAAATGCTACAAAAACTATGTATTTTTTATCACTAACCAATAAATATGAAGTTTTAAAAATCCTGAATAGATAAACACGATAGAATTCACACCTTTTTGTTGAGAAAATTTACTACACTAAATAACAAGAACACAAAGTTTGATTGAACTCACCATATGGGGAGTCTCCATTTTTAGATTGGAACTACCGAATTCAGGATAAAGTAGAGTGAAAAAAAATTACTAGAAGTTTAAATGGAAATATTATTAAGTAAACAAATTTATTTCTCCTTTATTTATTTATTTTTGTAAACTATGTTTTAAAAATCGTGCGAAAATAGCATATTGTAAAAAAGTGCCGTATAAAATGGCTTAAGGTGTAAATAAAAGTAATAAAAGATGAAAAAGGAAAATAGAAAAGAAAAAGAAATTTCCCTCTAATGTTTTTCAATTTTAATTGCTTGCCTCGAAAACACTAAAGCTAGAAGTTTTTTTAATAAGTTGTACACAAAATTAAGTAAACCAAAATTTATTTGTATACTGCAGAAATTCCATCTTAGGGTATATCTTTGGGGAAAAAAATTCACACCCTTGAGAATAATTTTAAATTGTTAGTAATTAAATAAACTAATAAAATACTGCACTATATTCGAATTGATTTCAGTTTCTTTCAAAATGAATCGATGTTTCTAAAAATTATACTAAACACTCAAAACTTTTATCATTAAGAAAATCTTTTGCCTTTTAAAATATTAATTTTTTTTATTTTAGTTTCATTAAGAAAACATTTAATTATAACTAAAATTTGTTAACACAAAAATTCAAAAAATAAATCGTCTCTTACAAATTTTTTATTTTTATCATTTAAAATTGAAATTATTAAAAAACATCTAAAAATGTGAGATTTTCTCCAAATAATAAAACCTTTAACGCAACTTCTTTTTTCAAATCAAGGAGTTTTTATGATTTATTTGTGGTTAAAGTTTACATAAAAATATATAAATTTTAATTTTATACTTTATTTGATTTTATCACATTAGTTAGCTGATGCATAGTTTCCATATATTTTCGAAACCAACAATCAGAAAAGTTCTTTTGAAATGTCAAGTTTCTAAATTTAAAACCTTCTAATTTTTCTTGTGTGATATTAACTTTAACAAAAACATGTATTGCATTTTTTTTTTAATGTACACAATTTTCATTATGGATATCTTATTATGAACAAGGAATCTTAATTTCTTCATATGCATTTTTATAAAAATGCGTGTTTAAGTTGAATATCTTGTTCATTGGCGTTAAATGTTTCGCATACCAAACATTAGTGAGCATAAATAAAATCTGATACATTTTTACTTAAGACATATTTTTATATTAAGTTAGTGAGCAAAAAATTATTTTGTTATGTAAATTGAATAAAAATCAAATAGAAAAATATATTTATAAGTACATATATAATTGATTAAATAAATGATGAAAATGTATTTGATTTAGGACAATTTACAAAATGCACAAAATTACTTATTAATAACATTTAATGTGAAGTAACCACTTAGAAAGCAACTATTATTAAAAAAATTTCAGCAACTTCTTTTAAAAAGTAGAATTTTAAAAACTGCACAAGAAAGAGAACTATATCTTTAAGGATAGGTCCTTAAAGCTTATAAATTTTAAATAAATACATATTATTTTAATTTTTTTCAATAAGTTTTTTTCAATTATTACTAACGTTTTTAAGTTACTAAAAATCCAAAAGTATTAAAGTACATGAAAAAAAAGAAGGATTTCATTAAAAAAAACCCGTTATTCAAGCAGAAATGAGAATCATTAAGACCAAATCTCGACGTCTATGAAATCAGAATACGCTAAATCAAATTAGAATTATGTCTTAAACTGTGAGAATTTAAAGCCTTATATACAATTTATATTGAAATGACATCGATTTCTTTATAAAATCCACACCCAGGTCAACGCATTATTACCACACTATATCTCGCACTGTCTCATAATCTTTGTAACAACTCAACGCGACTTTAAATCAATTAGTAGCCAGTGTGACACTTAACGCTTGATATATTTCCAGCCATATAATCATGGAGCTTCACAAGTTACATGCACGGTGGCGATTATTCTCCAAATACAGCAACCCCTAAATCTGAAGAAGCGCGTTGACAGCCTTGCTCCTCTCTCCAGTGTTGATAATGATGTGTTGGGGGCCCGGGCACATAATAGCCGCCTGAATGACATGTTGGCACGTCGCCCCATTAGGGGCCCCTCCCATTCCTCTGCCTGCTCCCCCACCCCCCGCCATTTGTCAGCTCCCCATCCCGTTGTGACAACCCTCCTTTTATTGTTGAAGCATACTCTTGTGGTCAACATCCAACCGGCAGGGGATAAGGTAGTTGCACCCCCCTTACCTGTCAGCTAACAAACCCGCTCGGAAGTGCCTTTGTCAGAATATTTTCGCTCCGCAAGTCTTTGTTTACAAGACTTAGTGTGTGCTCGTGAGAGGGAATGTGTGTGTGACTCTTATGACAGGTCTGGGATACTTAAATAGCAATCCTGTCCCCCAACAAGCAGCATGTGTGACAATCTTTGCATAAACTTTCATTTTTGTTTTGTTTTCTTTTCGCTTTCTCTCTCGGTAAAAGTGAAGGGTTCCATCTGTGGTTTGACATAATTGCATTACAAGTCATCTTTTCTGTGGAAACGGTTACAAAAAAACTCTTTTTAATGTTGGAGAGCCTGGTGTCTCTTCAATTTTCGCGAGTTAAAAATAAAGAAGTAAGGGCAGTTTGTTAAAAGACTCCCCCAAACTTAAAAAAAAACAACAGCATATTTTTAAGAAATTTGATTTTGTTTTTGTAATTTTAGTTTTGTTTTGTCAGTTTACTTTATGTCATAAGGGGGATTATAACAAACAGCAAAGAACCTCTTTTTAAGGTATATATAAATGTGTGTGATGAGTGTTTGTGTGTGTGAGTGTGTGTAGTGTGTATATGAGTTAGCGTGAGTGAGCAATTTTACTTCAAAACGGAATTAAATTAGTTGGAATTCACTTTGAAATATTTACTTCTTGACATATTAATTATAAATATAAATTTATTTACAATGATTCTTAAAGATACATTATAAAAAACAAGCGTACACACTTGTACATAAAAGCAGCATTAAAACCCATGTACACAGTTTATTGCGGACAAAAGCGATCTTCCTTTGATTCCAAAAGTTCTCAGCTCCCATCCTAGAAATTTAGATAACTTCTTCATTCACGTGATTTTATAATCTTAGCCCATTAATCGGTCAGATCTGGTGACTGATTTGTTGATCTCGCAATAAAATGTATCGACGTGGCATTTTTTTTAAAAAAAACCTGGAGTTATAGTTAAAAATGTATTTCTCATTATGTGGAGAAATAAAAAAGCATTAACACGCAATGTCTTGAAGTTTTTAAGACCATAATGAATTTTTTTAAAAATTCCTCTCAAAAGAAAATAAAAACAGAGAATCCTTACACATATACCAGTGGCGCACACAAGGAGGGAGTCCTAGGGGTCAGGACACCCCCCATAGCCCTTGATTTTATTTTCGATTGGTTATAATCCTATGTATATATTACGTAAAATTTAATTATGTATTTGTTATTAATAATTAATTTTATTAATTAATGCTAATTATTTATTCAATACTTAATGTTGTATTGCTTTTGTTCCTGAAAATCGACAAAATCAAAAGAATGTGTTGGGCGGCGTATCGGAGCATAATACCAAAATGAACTTTCGACTCTGGAACCCCCTCATGAAAATTTTTTGTGTGCGCTACTGACACATACAATACATATACATAAAAACCACTCACATTCTTGGACAATGTTTAGTTTCATTGTTCATTTTCATTGTGTTTCTCGTTTTTCCGATCTTTGAAACTTACCTCTAAATCTGCAATACTAGTTTTACTGCCGATGAAGGAGTTCAGTTATGGAAGTCTGTATTACAGTGAGTGACATACACACAGTTAAATAAACGTCGCACTATAAAGCAATGCTAGGGCTACTAGCGATGGATCTCGTAATTTCGAACCACGGTCAAATGATGGCACCTGAGCTGGTACCTCTTCACCAAACTACCACACCACGCCAATGGGAGGACTTCGTTCAGTTATGTATAAAAATTTCAGAAATTTAGGGAAAAGTTAAAATTAAAGATCGTAAATGCTTTTAATCTGATTATATTATCTTATTACAATTTTACAATTTACAAGCAGCTTTTAAGAATTAGAGTTCTAATAACTCAGCGATATATTCATAGTAAGAATGAATATTTAATTAAATATCACATAAATAGTTCGTCAGTTTTATAACTAACCTTTAACCTTTCATTTTTTTAAGATTTGTAATAGCTTGTTTGAAAAGTTTTTAGTTTAATACTTAGGATTGCAAGCTCAAGATATAATTCGAGTAAAAGCTATTCTGTGGAGAAGCGTTAACGCTGTACGTTCAATCTAATTAAGTCAAATTTCCCGGCCATTAGTGCGGAAATTTAGTCAATGTGGTTTTATAGAAAATTTTTGTTCTTTGAAAGTGGTTTAAAATTATATTGTACATCTTGGATAGTATAAAGGGGTTCTAGTCGAATGCCAGTACCATTAAATGTATTTTCTGGAAAAAAAGGCTGAAAATTTAACAATGCTCAATAAAGAACCTTATACTTTCTATAAGCATCATATTATTTTTAGAAAGTAATATGGTTTTCTTCTGAATATTTTATTAGCCTCTTTAATTCAAAATATATCTCAGATTCAATATTTCGCATTTCCAAGTTTATATTTAAAATAAGCTCTTTGTTATCTGCTTCAAAAAATCTGCACATTACAAGCATATTTTTTTAAGAAAAAAGATTTGGCCTGGTAGTGTTAAACCCGCTTGATATGACACTTGAGTTAATACCTCATACTCTCACATTCCTATTCTAAAATGTATTTACATTAAATTTACAGTAACTTGCAGTTTTTTACACGACAGACCTTTGAAGTATTATGTCTAAATTTTCTGTAAGGATTTATTTTCATTTTTAATAAACATTTGGATTTCATTTATCTATGTAAGAAAGGTTTTTTTTCCGATAGTGACTCATTTGAAATATTTTTCGTGTCTATACAACAATCATAAATATTCGCTATCCCATTTTGAATTTTTTTACTAACAAGTTTTTTTCAGTATTTTTTATACAGTCACACCTACACATACACATAAAAAAATCCTCCTACTCTCAATACAAATATTCTTTACATCATCCCCAGATAGTTTATTTCTGACACCGACAACCAACAGAGAAGGCAGCCATTCACACAAATACATCTCTTTCATCCAGCATTGGACATGTGGCTCGTATGAGGGTGTCCCGTGTGAAAATAAAAAAAAAAGAAGTGCATTATCAAAAAGCGTTATTGGAGAAGTAGGATGCCCAATGGGGTGACAGATACGGGATGAAAGAAGCCGATCCACCCCTATGCGGGTCCCATGCCAAATTGGAGGATCTATTGGCTGGAAACTGTGATGCAGCTCAATCGATTCTATTGTTATTTTATCTATCACATTTTTTGCCCTCAGCTCCTCTCCTTTGAGTGAGGAGGATGCTTTTGTACAGCGAATGGGAGAGGAGAGCAGCTTTTTACTTAGACTCTGCTTCCGTTTATTTTAGAACCATTGATCTGAAATAAATAATCTATCTCCACAGACTAAAATAGAGTGTTAAACAGTTTTTTTTTTCCTTTTGTAAGTGGAAGAAACCATTGATCCGGCAAAGATTTTAAAGTTTCGTTATTTGTGCTTATTTTCCATCGAAATCCTCCCCTCCGCCCACTTCCTTAAATTTTGCTTTTCATGTGGACATACATAAGTATTTTAAAACTCCTTTTTTTTTTGGAATAATAAAAAAAATGGAAAAGGAAAAAAATCGCTTTCTATTGCCTGCGTAGAAAGGAACTGATGCATAATAAATTTCGAATGGGATCAAATAGTGTAAATAATGTGAGATAAATAGAAGAAAAGATGTATAATAATGAGGTATCTATCTATTTTCTGCTTAAAATGTGAGTATGGTACTTAACGCTTCTCAGCCTTAAAGAATAGTGGGCTTCATCGGAAAAATACACGAATAAGTTCCAGTTTCAACACATTTAAAATTTTCATTACTCATTAAATTGTACTAGAATTTTAAGGAATTTCAATGCAGTTTAAGTAGTTTTGCCAAAATATTCGAAGACTACTCAATATAAATTGAAGTTAATGGTCATCGGAAATTAACCACGATCAATACAATATCATAAAATGTCATTTTATGTGTTCAAGAGCACTTTCATAGGTAATAACAAATTTACAGATATCTCTACTTCCTCTCGAAATCTCTTTTTACAAGATAGATGTTTTAGGTTAAAATGTTAATATTATTCGTTTTATGTTATTTTTCCTTTTGTATTATGTAGATTGTTGTGCTGATCTTATTTCGTTTAATTCAGTGCTCCTCAAACTTCCAATATTTGAGACCCAATTTTCACACATAATTTTCACATCATGCCATCCCCTCCCCTACAACAATAATGCATCGAATGCAATAATAATGAACTTATACGTAAACCTATAATACAATTTTACTTATAAACCGTACTACAAATTATGAAAATAAGTAGTATATTTTGTATATGTTACTTTTAAGTAATAGATATTTTAAGTAAGGTACTTTTAAGTATTATGAGAATATGTATATATTAGTCCTTTGAAAAACTTTGCTTTGCAAGACACGCCATGGAAAATTATTTAACGTACTTAATTTAGTATTGATAAATAAATTATCAAATATACTGTGCAGTACTAATACATTTATAGGTGTATTACATTAGTGTATAAATGTGTATTTTTTATTTACTTTTGCTTCATTTCATTAAATAATTTTTTTTAAATAATTTTTTATTTTCAACTTTTCAATATGCTGCCCCCACTTTGGGTTATCATGTCCCTCTTGTGGGTCGAGCTCCACAATTTGAGAATCAATAATTTAATTAGTTTTATCATTTTCTTCTACAATAAAAGGACCAAGAAAGTATTTTTAGCAGTTTCCTAAAATTTCAAAAACAATTCATTTGATGATGTAGAGCTTAGAAAATATGGTTATTATTCAATTATGAATTAATAATTAACTCATCTTCTTTCTAATATATATATATACTTTACGTCATAAATTTATTAGAAATGTATACGTGACTAAAATTCTTGAGATATTTTTTTTTAAAAAGAGCTGATCAAAGGGAACGATTTTGTATTCCTTTTTTATGAAAAAAAGATAAAGATAAACCTTGGATGTGATGGCAATATATTCCTATCTGAGTAATCCTGGAAAATAATGAAAAGTATTTTTAACTTAGATAGAGCTGAAAAGTTTCAAATGTTTTCCATTTCTTCCTTTACGCTATAAAATTAAATTATGCAAAACAAATGTGAGCTAAGAAAAAAGACGTGAGAATTGAATACCTATGAAATAAATTGATTTAGTCAATTTGTTTTTAATAGTACGGTCCCGTCCTTAGCCATTGAAATTCTGACAATCAAAGCTAAGTTCCCATCAATAGAAATGAAACAACTGTTGTTTTCGAATACAAAATATTTTTTGCATGTATTATGTATATTATACTCAAGGTGTCCCAGGATTATTGGGACAAACTTTAGGGGGAGATAAGGAACATCACAAGGATTCAGATTTGCATAGCAACCCATTGTTGGAACGGTCATGGGAAAGTAGCATGACAGGTACAAGAAACGAAGATACACAAGATTGAAATCATCTGAAATATTTATTAGCCAAAGATATAACATGCGCTATGGTAGATGATGGTAAAAATGTCACAAAAGACGTTCAAAGTTTCACCTTTGCTAGTGGTCCGCTCACCATTGGACCACGGCAACAGCAACTGCTCGTACGCTTTTACTCGGATTCTTTCGATCAGCACATTTTGTTTCACACTAGGAGTTCGCTATGCCTATTTACCTTGTCATGATCCCTATTGTTATTCCCTATTTATGATGCAAATTAATCTGGTGGTCAGGTGCATCTCTATGAGAGTATCTTTTGCGATCCAATCTTTCTGCTACTCAGTGCATTTCTTCTGACAATCCATAAATCAGGTGCATATCTTCAGCTAGTTTCCATACTCCTGCAGCGGCGCCTCCTTCTGCAAGTCGCAAATAACAAAGTCTTGTCGTCTCAGTCGTCTAAGGCATGCATGGCGTAGCTGCTGACCGGTAGACGTTGGATCAAACAAACATCCCTGCCAAGGTCAACAGCTTGTCGTTAAACTCCTCTGTGGGCGATGACAGCTCAAATGACTGAGTAATGCAGGTTTGTTTCCTCCAATGACCTTGGCTACCTAGAGCTTAACGAAGACGTTTCCGACCATAGACTGCTTTGCAAATCTGAATCCTTGTGATGTCCCCTACCTTCCATTAAATTTTGTCCCAATAATCCTGAGATACCCTGCATATACTGGCGGGGAAAAGTTAAGGAGCCAACACATTTTCTATTTTCATGGATTTCCGAAAACTATTGAACTCTTTTGCATGAAAAATGGCAAGCATAAAAAAGAAAAGATGTTTTTCTTAATTATTCTTAATTATTCTATCACATTCATCTCTCTCTTTTATTTTATACGCAAATTAAGGAAACTTATAAGACAGATACAGACTTATAAGACTTCAAATAAACATTACTGTGTACACTTTTAAACTTGTTAGTGCTCCGGAAAGCTTATGGTTATTTTTGAAACTTTGAATAATATAGAATACGCCTGGATGATGGATTACTATCTATAGGGAGCACTTGAAAACAGGCAGTGAACCAATTCTAAGCAGAGGATAGCAAAATGGATCAGTATGATTAAAAATGGGGTTTTCAGCTTATGGAACCAATTACAAGAGATCAAACAACATCCAAACGACTAGTTACAGGGTACCAAAGAACCTCACAATCCAGGGAACTCTTGAATTTGTCTGCAAAGCTCAATAGAGGAATGACAACGATTTAACTCACAAATGAGATATTTTCTGCTTTTGGTACAACGGTTTCGAGGTATACTGTTTACCAAAGGCTAAATAAGCCAAAGGTTTATTCCCTCCCTCTAAGTCACAGGAGAACTCGGTCTGATTTACTACAGACAACATCATCCTTGAGTATGAGAGCAATGGACAGAGCATTTCACTGATCACTCGAGATTGAATCTGAACACTGACATATCATTATATGGAAAGAACCAGAGACCCGGTATCCATCCAATACCAAAGAAGTGAAACCTCATGGATTTGATATGTTTATTTGGTCCGGCGTGATGTTGGACAGTGTTTACGCCTTTCAGGAGCACCTATAACAATGAGATCTTAGAAACTTTCAGAGGTGCAGTTAGCCCCGGTTTATTTTTATGGACGATAACGTTCTTCCGCACAGTGTTCGACTGGTCAATGAACACCACGAGACCAAGGATATTCAGAGGATGTGGAGGTGAGCCAGATCTCTATATTTGAATCCATTTTCATATTTTTGAAACTCCTGACAAAATAATTAACTCACCAGACCCCTCTCAGAACACTCCTGGAACTAAGAAGTTTGTTGGTGAAGGAGTGGGATTTATTGTCCCAAGACTTCATAAACACCATGAGAGTTCGTCGTGAGAGCTGCATTATTGTCAAATTGATCATATACAAATGAATCCACAAGTGCTAACTTGTGCTACATTGTTTTTTTTATATTATCATGATTTCATGAGCATAAATCATGATCATGAGCAAGTATCACTAATTTTTAAGTATCATCTTTTTAGAGATACTTTGAAATTTTACACCAAAAATCTACTTTTCCATTCGAATCTCTCTTAAATTATTATTTTCTTACAATGACTTAAAAGTCAATCATTTAAAAAATCAGGGAATTTCTTTGCATGTTCAAACTAGTTACCTTTCTTTTTAAATATTTCAAAAAACACGGAAAAGGAATATCTATATTTTAACAAAGGAGAAATTGTTTTATATGCTACATGTAGGCACATACCGTCATTATCTCTTTATCTGCATTAAAGAACATGATTCAGTGTCATTTGAAAGTCATCAGTAAAATATGATTGTTTCCTTTTAAAAACTTATTCCTCTTTCCCATTTGAAGCAACAGAGATAAATATATAGCTTTAGTGTTAAAAAAATGCGTGATTGTCTATACAAAGACAAAAATAAATTGTATCATAGAATTTTACATAATATAAAGGAAACCCTTCGTTATTATTAAAGTTGTTGATATTAAAAATGTGCTTTTTGTTCGTGAGCATATTCTTCTGAGGAAATATATTTCATGCAAAAGATCATAAGGGAAAATAAAATCTTTTTGGATGACAAACATAAGCTAATTGCGATAACTTACATAGTTACAAATTGCGTAACGTGATAAATTTTTTTTCCTGATAGCATGTTAATTCTAATTGCATTTAACGTTCTGCATTTTTCCGTTTATATTGCATTCTAAAATCACAGTATTTTTTTAATACTTACAATGTTGAGAGGAAAAGAATTAAAAATTGCTGCATTATGTAAATCATATAAAAATAGATATTTACAAGGATAACATTGTGAAATGGCTTTATTTTCATTGCTTTATATTTCAATTTATCATGCATTTGAGAAATTGAGTTGCTTTCTAAATTTAATGACATTATCATTACACATTTGTAAACATACATCTGTACACATTTGCAAGAACCTATAAGCAGATCTCAATAATAAGAAATTTCTAGCAATATAATTTCTAAACATTTTACTAAAACTAAAAACTTTGCATAAGTAGCTAGCACTGTGACATAGATAGTTCTAAGTGGGCCTCGTATCAAAATTCCTTCGCGGCTTCTTTTTAGAAATGAAACCCTTATTTGTGGTATTGTAGCTACACATGTGTAGCTTTGGGACCCCGTATCATTGATACGGTTGATACGGCGTTAGCTACGCCCCTGGAAGCTGGTAGCTTTATCAGTTACTTCAAGTTTGGAACATAACTAGAATATTTTTTTAAGAGAATCATTATCTATCTATTTTAATTTGGCAATTTTTCTAAATTTAATTTGTGCACATGCTTAAATAAAAAGTGATTCTTATAAACATTTATTCACATAGAAAGCATTTAAAACTTGTTTGAAATATAAATATGTCAAAATGCTAAAAGTATTGAAATATTTAAAAGAGTTAGATTTTTTAATAATGTCATATTTGAATGTTTCAATAAATTATAAGGGGATTAAAAGTTTTTATTCTAATAGCCTTATAATTTCAAGTCTCAAAATATTTTGAAAAGTTAATTTACATACAAATAAAAAGCAAATTTAGCTTGAAATTGAAGTGGATTTTTTTCATTATCAAACAGATTCAAAACCACGCAGTTAGGAGGGGAGACGCTTACAAAAATAAATAAATAATAAAAAAATTGCATTTTTTTTTTGTCATTCTCATTTTAATGATTAAATTTAATTATTTTAATTCCTCATTGTTTCAATGACTGTGTCCTCAAAAATTTTTTACATTTGCTGAGAAAATATTTTTAAAGTGCTTTCACTTTGATCAAAATCGTATCTACTCTGACTCTAACTCGTGAACTTCTTTTCATTTATGGAATTAAACAACTTTGCAACCAAAATACTTTTGAATGCAATTAAATAAATAAATTCTGTTTTATTTATTTATTTCGGATAAAAATACCAGGAAGAGTAAACACTGAATGAGACAAACATAACTGCTCAAAACAAACTACATAAACACTTTTTTAATTACTTTTTTAACTATTTAACACGAATCGCATGTTTTTTTGCAATTAAAGACTCAAACAAACGTAAGACCCAACCTCACTTTCGAATTCAAATCTTCCCATTCCACAATCAGTGGCGTGCAGAAGTTCAAATGAAAACACCCTCAAACTCAAAACCTTATGACACGCATCACTCTAAAACTTCAACTCGGCAATAATCGGCACATTTTGTATTACTCCTGTTAGCTTCGCGTGCCGCCTGTACTGCGTGCTGGACAACAAATTGAGTTGGCAAACCCCTCACCAAATCGCACAATCAACACTGGTGAAACAAACATTACCACTCAACAAGAACTGAACAGGGCGAGGGGGATAGTCGTCTCGCTATCCCCTTGCCCATTAGTGAACCTTTAGCAGCTTCCAGTACAAAGCATTCTCCTCAACTTGTGTGATGAACGTCCCTTGTTTAAACTGTTTGTGACGATAGGACATCACGCGTTGAATTTTGATGAAGTTTTAAGCCTCCGGTGCGAAGCTGAAATTTTCTCAGACTGAATTAGAGTTTCAGTTAGTTGGACTCCAGTTTGTAGCGAGTTCTCGCATTAAGGAACGACATATTAACGCATATTTGGGTTTGGAACAGTTTGAAGCAGTTAAAATTAAATCGTTTCTCATTTCTGCTGAAAATTTGTGCTCTGATTTGACCTAAAGTATAATTTCCTCGACCGACAGAATCTAGAATTTCAGTCCTGATTTGAAATACCGTTTATCTGTTGAATTTAAGCGATGCAAACACAAGCCTTAATGCACTAATATTAAACTTAGATAATATACAGTGAGGAATTCTATAAACTGAATACCTATAAAAGAAAGTTTTTTAAACACACACACTAAGAAACAGGTAGTTATAAAATAAAATAAATAAGCTATTTTGTAAAAAGCTCAGCTGGAATAGAAAATTTTGCATCAGTTTTTTTAATAATAGTTTTTATGCATTTTAAGATTTTTACATGCGTTCATACTCCTTAGATCTTCAATACAATTAAATTATCTTACAACTGAGGAAAATGAAGTAATGCCTTTAAATTTCTTTCATTTAATACCACAAATCGATTTGTATAATTAATATGCTAGCATATAACTAGGCTAGGCTTTGGTAGATGATTTTTAAAAATATGGGAATATTTACTGGACATATATATATATATATACAAAGGAAAATATTATATATCCTAATTCCTTAATTCTATGGTCAGTAAGAAGATTATATTTCCATTATATTTTTATGTGATTTCAATAATTTAGTTCAGGGGTGTCCAACACGTGGCTTGCCAACTCTTTTTAAAAATTTTTAAATATCATGTTTTTAAAGTATGTTTTCATTTTGAAATTTATTTAAAGGGAAATTTATATATATATATATATATATATAAATCTACAATGTATTTGCCTGTTACCTGTTCTTGTTTTAAAATGAATCTTTCTTGATAATAGAAATGTCCTTTAGATTAAAATAGATTTATATTTTATCAAACAGTTACGTTTGATTTTACTATAATAAATTACTTTTTTAATAAATTCCGAATTGCATTATGCATATCCTTTACTATGGATGGTACATGATTCTCTGTGTGTGCGACTTTCATTTCTCCGATTCCTTTTATGTTTGGAGTACCCAAAAAGCAAGAGGCAGAGATTTTTTTTAAAGTTTAAAAAAATATTCAGGACTGTTAAGATAAAGGGCAATGTATACTTAATCGTTTGCGAATAACAGCACAATCAAATTTCAACAATGAGTAACGAAAAGGAACACCGTAATTTTCAAGAAAATGGCAACTATAATATTTTAAACATTATTTGATCATTGCATTATTATATTATATAAACATTATTATATTATCTATGTCTGTATACATGAAAAATAATGAAAACAATAATAATAACTAATTTTGTTTTAAATTTCCACTCCAATAAATGTTTTGTTTCCAAATCTGGTATAAAGGTACATATTTTTATGTGCGGCCTCCGAGATCATAATGTTTTTCCGAAGTGGCCCGCAAGGTCATTTGGGTTGGCCACCCCTGATTTAGTTCATCCTTTTAGACATTTTGATTTATTGGACGACAACATAGAAGACATGTGCACATCACAGAGAACATTATGTAACTCAGATTCTACAAGCTAAACAAAGTATATCTCTCAGATGACTTAAAGCGCCATCTATTCATTTAACATTTCATTTACAACAGAAAATGCAGCAAAAGGCCTGCTTACTTTATGTTATTGATAATGTAGGCTGATAACTGCCTCGACTAATAATTTTTCAAAGGCATTTCTGATTCCAATATGCTATCTCCAGTGGCGCACAGAGGAATTTTATTTTTCAAGGCGGGGTTCAAGGTCGAAAGTCCACCATTCTCGCATCATACTCCAATACGCCGCCCAACATATTCTTGAGATTTTGCAGTAAAAAACAGTAAAAAATTAATTATTGAAAAAAGATACATAGGATTATAATCAATCGAAAAAAAGTCTAGGGATGTGGGGGTCCCCCCCCTCCCTCTTTTGGGCACCATAGGCTATCTCACAATCATCTGCTAACGATGTAAACTTGAAAGACTTGCCATCAAGACAAACTAATTTGATGACAAGTTTTAAATCAAGTAAAAAAATTCAAAAATAAATTAGTTCGCTTTTAAAATTATTTCCCCTTCTGCGAGAGGGTATTTTAGGCTTCATAGTTCAGACAAAATAAATAATTATTATCCTTCCAAGTGGGATAATAGCCTTTGTTGCTCTAAATCAATAATAAAGATATTAACTATTAACTATCCTTCCAAGTTTTTTTGGATACATTAAAATGTATATTTATCACAAAAATATAATAGTTTTGAATGTTTAGATAAAAAAGATAAAACAGACACTTTAATAAATCAATCTGAAGTAAATAAATTGGTACATATTACAAACAATAGAAAAGTTACTTCGCGAATGTTCTCCCTTTTACATCATTCTATACGATAAAAATATGCCATCTTATAGAACAGCAACAGCCAAATCAAATGACCTTGTGAGCTACTTCGGAAAAACATTATAATCCCGCTGGCGCGTATAAAATTATGTATCTTTATATTAGATTTGGACCCATAATAAAAAAATTTTGAAGAGAAAATTTAATACAGAGAATGAACTATTATTATTGTTTTCATTGTCTTTCATGTATACAAACATAGGTAATATAACAATAATAATACAATCATCAAATAATGTTTCTTTTATTTAATTAGCGAAATATTTATTTTTCAATTCTTTCACTTAGTTTTTGCAAGTCGATCTCAATGCGTATATTTGCCCACCGTAAATGATGTTGCCAGTTGAGCTCGATTTATGTTCTAAAAATTTCATATTTGATTTCAGATTTATTTGTTACAAAACACTATACTAAAAACAAAAGTATTGCACAAAATAATCGTATTTTGTAAAGTTCTAATGAATCCCGCAGGCCACAAAATTATACAAGATGGGCCACCTGCGGCACTCGAACCGTAGGTTGGCCTGTAGAATGGGACATCTGCTCATGTAAGAAAAGAGTTTTTTGAAAATGGAAGAGAGTAGTTCATAAGTTAAAACCTAATAAAATACGTGATTTGTTACTGTCTGAACACCCACACTTCTCTAAAATTCATTAACAAAAATGAAGCTTCTACTCTGAAAAATTAAATGAACAATGTTTTCATTTCTTTTCTTTCATTATAGTTACTTTCCATAACTATTTATCAGTAATAATCAAGCAAAGGCCTCTTTCGTTAAGTGGCTGTTGTTATACAAAACTCGTTCTTGATATAAGAATTATAATCGAAAAAAGGTCTCATATATTCAGATAAGCATCCTCCCAAAGTTGGCACCCTTCTCCTTTCACAAACAACACAGTTTGCATTTTCGCCAAAGAACAACAGAACCCAAGCGAGCGGCAACCCCTCAACAAGGAGCGCTGTCCCTCTCGACACATTTGTCGCGCTCTCTCTTGCTCATCGCCATTAATGAGACTCCACGCTACCCCTATTATCCAGCCCCTCTCTACTAATACACGCACGCATCACTAAAATATAATGCAGTTAGCCCACCCTCCCACATTCTCTCATATATATACTAATGAGTTATTTTAATTGAGTGATAAACTTTCCTCGCCTTTTCGGACGAGAATTCCATTGGAGGATGAACAAAGGAGATGAAGAGGTCTGGTGTAATTAGGTGGGAACCGAAAAGTTTCGCCTAATTAAGACCGCCAGATGGAACATTGTTCTCTGCTGGAAACTGGGTGAGACATTCCAGTGAGGATTCGCGCCCACCTACCCTCAGGAGATAATGAAATGATAAAAAGGGGAAGACACTGCTTATTAAGGATGAAATCGCCAGAGAAGCCAAGTGGGGGAAGGGGGAGGGGTATACCGCATTGTTATAGGACATAAAATCCAGGGCGAATAAGAAAATAAGCATTGTTGTGTTGCAAGAGGGGAGGCTTGGGATTGTTAAATATCCTTGGCAACCTTCTATGGGAGGAAAGAATCAAGCTTTTGTGTCAATGGAAGTGAAGTTTAGATTGTTGAAATAGATTGAAATAGATTTATGCTTCAAAGCATTCAGAATCAATCTTTTACTAGAATTCTATGTTCATGAGGGGAAGATTCTCGACTACATTCCATTTTTTTTTTTTTTAATATATCAATGATTTATTAAGGAAATTTTCTTTATCAAAAGGAAAGTGATATGTTTTAGGAATCGTGAGGGATAAAATTCGGTTAGTATTCGGTACAAAATTTGATTTAAGGGAATGTTCAAAAAATAAATTAAAGTTGAAAAATCTTATTTGTTGTATTCATCGACATTGTGAAATAACACAATAATAATAATAATAATGCTTCTAAAAGAAAAAATTTGCTTGCTTGTGTTATTTAGTCACCAAATGACTATGGCATTATATTAGTCTTTTACTTCTTAAGACGTAAAACAATTTGAAAGTCCTTCAGGGAGGAAACTTTCTCAATGAGTTTCAAAAGATCCAAATTAAAATTCTGTAGATTAAATTGTCCAAGATTAAATTGTTAGATTTCAATAATGATTTTTATCTTCGATTTTACAAGGAAAATAGATAATTATTAAATAAATAACTTTATAAAACTTTTAAATTTAGAATTTTTGGCACAGATTTGAAAGATTTCAAAATCACTTTATACACCAATTACCTATTTATGACATTGTTGTAAAATACGGGCCTAATTTCGATTCAGCAAAAATCATATAAAATTATGTTAGAGATAGCTCCATCAGGTAAATTAGAAATGAAGAAAAGTATAAAATCATAACCATCATTCTATAAAATGTAGTTGTTATGTAAATCACAAAAATGTTTCGAATATACAATATAGAATATACAATATAGAATTCATTTTCCTCAATTATAGGATCTTAGAGAGAGAGAGAGAGAAATTCCATTTTTTTCTTCTTTACCATTGATAGCATCGTCCTATGAAATATAAACTCTCCTATAACACAAATGATTATTTCTAGGCTAAAATTCACACTCGTATCTTCAAGGAAATGAAGGTGTTACCATGAAACTATTCCTCACAGAAATTCAATGCATCGGTAATACCAAGAAAGTGCGCAATCTACATTCCAAGTTGATCTGTGAAAGTCGGTCGTTAGTTGATCTCCGTTCTCAGAGCGAACACCCGGATTGAATAAAATGACCAGGAAACAAAAGCAAGGGGGCTTCCATCAGTGGAATCCATGATTGAATCTTCGTTGGTCGAAGCTGGACCAATCACTTGTGATGGGGGCAGATGTCGGACAAAGCGAAGCGGAAGGAAATTGACTTGTGTCCGTTCGCTTCGTGGAAGTTTTGTGGGAGTCGCGAATAATACGTGACTGGGCACACGTTAAACCGGACAGGAATTATCCAATAAAAAGGCGCAAATAGTTTTGACTTGTTTGGGATTGGTGGTGAGATTTATTCCGGATGTTTTGGATGGTGGAATTTGATACGAGGTTTTGGCTCCTGGACTTCAAAATAGTTTTGCTGTTCAAACATTTTCGAATCGAGCAAGTTAATATATATTTACAGGAAGTTCAAATGTAAAAAGGCACATTTTCCCACAAGAACATTAATTAAAAACCATCAAAAACGAGACTTCTTTTTATAGCACTTTAATTGCTTTTTAAGAAACTAATTGTTTATACTGTGGAAAGGAATATTACAATCCAGTGTATTTGCTTTGCATTGCGTCTATTTTAATTAAAATTTAATAAATACTCAGGATAAAAAATATGGAGTTCTGTGTCTGCTTCTGAAAACTCTAGCACTTCAAATCGCGTGTCATATCTCCGATAGAAAAAACCCCCTCCATATTTCACAATGTTGATGTTAATTTCCAATAATTCAGAGAAAATTTCATTAAAAACCCTCGTGATCAGTAGCCAACAAAAATTTTTTTAAAGGGGGGGGGACCCGGGGGTCGAAAGTTCCCCATTTTTTTGTATTTTGCCTTTTTGATTTTATCGATTTTCGAACAAAAAAAGTAAAAACTAATTATTAATAAATAATTAGCATTAATTAAAAAAATTAATCTTAAAAAGATATTTAATTAAATTCTACGTTTATATACTTAGAATTATAATCAATAAAAAAAATCGAGGTTTTGGGGGGGTCCGACACCAGGGCCCTCCCCCCCGGTTTCGCCATGTTAATCTGGGTGATTTTTGGGCGCGTTTATCCGCGTTCCTTTAAAAACTAATCCTTGGGAAATATTGGGCCCCAAAAATTCATCCAAAGCTTCCCCCCGAAAAAGATTTACCATGCAAAATTTAAAACTTGTACATAAAGTTTAAACCAGGTTGAAGGAGGGGGAGTTTAGATCAAGAAGGTCTGAGCTATATACAGGCAAAATATTATTATAATCGAAGCATTTTTCTCAAAAGGAGAACATTTTGAAAAAAATTTATTCTAAGTTAATTTTTTGCCAAAATATTGTATTTAAATAATTTTTTTTCTTTTTTGTCAAAATTTCCTTAAAACAATTGTATACATGTAGTCTAATCTAAGCGACACTAAATATCATGAAAATTATCCATTTATGCGCTTTTTTAAAATCACGGTTCCGAACGTAGTCGGATACCTTAAAAAGCATTTTACACACACATACACACAAAAGAAGAAGAGAAGGAAAATTAATTTTAAAGATACCATTTACAATTTTAAGGAAATTTCAATTTATTAATATATTCTATATTTTCAATTAAGCACAATGAAAGCAAAACAATAATAACACCATATTTCGATTTTTTTAAAATTAAATACCTTATTTGTTGTAAAAAATTAACAGAAATCTACAAAAAGAATACTATACAGAAGTGTCCATATAACTGTATAATAAAAGATTTCCTCTCTTTTAAACCTCCTCGCACAAGGCCGTTTTTATCGGTACCACCTCTAATTGACGTCGTGTTTGCTTTCCAGGGGCTGTGACACATGCCTTCTACCAGTCGCCATTATGTGATGCTTACTTAGCTTAATGGAGGGCGTGCATTTGTAACCTTCGACCCTTTGTAGCCAGTCAAATGTGTTGACGCTAATTTGTCATTGTTACACTCCCATCAGGTGAGCACTCAAGTTTTCCCCCATTAGAATAGGAACTGTCAGGAGACTTATAGTGATACCTTGTCAAAGAGGGACGTGCTTCGACAAGCCAACGCAATTCTTTATATATGTGTGTGTGCACTGAACGATTCGTGGTAAGGGTTAATAATTTAATCAGAAAACTCCATGCTTAAAAAATTAAATTATGGTTAAGGAATAAAAGTGCTTATCAATTGTGCAATGCTAATAAGCTTTTTTGCAATTTTTAAATAAACTTTTTTTAAAAATTTTTTGAAAAAATTTGAATGAGACTTTATTGATCTTCTTAGTAGTTATAAAGTTTTAAGAAAATTAATCTATCAAAATTTTTTTCTCGGTAATTGCTTTTGAGTTATGTTCGTGCATGTTTACTTTATAAAAAAATTTTGTTTATTGAATCCTATTAAAAATGAGATTTTTATAATAATTAAAAGAGATAAGCAGAATATTTTGCAGAATTGGAATCAAAATCAAAATGGATATTAATACATAAGATGATTAAATTAAAATCTTTAAATTTGAATCTAAGTACATAGAGAGCTTATTATTTTCAATTTTCAAAACAATAAACTCTACAATTGCACTAGTGGTCACAAAGGGGATTCCCGGGCCCCGGCCCCCATAGCCCTTGATTTTTTTTCTTTTTTTTATTCATTATAATCCTATGTATACAGTACGTTAAATTTAATGAAGAATTTGTTGTTAATAATTAATTGTATTTATTAATTCGAATTATTTATTCAATAATTAATTTTTTATGGTTTTTTCCCCCAAAATTGACAAAATCAAAAGAATATATTGGGCGGCGTATTGGAGTATAATACGAGAATGGTGAACTTTCAACACTGGAAAATTCCCCTGTGAAAAATTCCCTCTGAAAAATTCCTGTATCACGAATGGCACGGATAGAATATCATTATTATCCGTAAAATATTTACCTTTAAAGAAAAAACTAAGAAATACTCATGCAAAACAATTCGAAAGCTTTTTGCAAGTTAATTTGTGCCCTAAATTATTATATCAGGATTATATTTTATTTTTTAAGAAAGGTTTCTTCAATTTTGCTATTTGTACTACAAAGTTTTATTTATTTATTTATTTTTAATGGATTTTCCCGTAACTAAATCTGCTTTTTTTGCTTTTGTCCTGTAGAAAAAGGTCTGATTTTTAATATTATTTTAGAGGCGAATACTGCAATTTGTTAAAACAAATATATTTCCACTGTGGATTTTCTTCATCTTTATGGCATACATGTCCTCATGATGTGATTACTGTGATTTAAATTAATATAATTTTAAAAACTTATGTAGAGGTCAGAGCCTAACATTTTCTTGCTCGGGAGTCAATTATACATCTGTTTACTTTAAACTAAATGCATAAAAGTTGTGAAAGAAACCGAATCGTTGAATAAATAGCCGCAAACGTATTGAAAATGCTGAAGTATTGTATTTCTATTTTTATATGTATAAAATCATTATGTATTCAATAGATTTTTTTTATCTTGCTAAAATCTATACTTTTTAAAAAAAAGAGAGATTTTTTTATTAAAATTAAAAATGTGCGTGTGCTTAAAATTTTTGCTCAGATGTGGAAATTAAAAATTCAAAAACCATCGGACCCATCAGTGACAAGCAATTGAACATTGAATGCTAAAATCAACAATTGGTGGAATTCTCACTCTGGCAGCGATGCATGCATTTATACATAGAAGTATGTAAGGTATGATAAAGATTCCCAATCACACACACACATCTTGCAACACATTCTGCAATAATTAAGGATGCCTAAATCTGGTGGCCTACCAAGTCCTATACATGTTCGATTGGTGACCTTGTTGTCTGTAAAGGCATACAGCAGCACGGAGCATCCACAAATATGAGAGCCATATGAAGCTTGACAATATCTTGTTTGAAAAAAAACCCTACGTGATGAAGTGCTTCTAAGAGAGAGAATAATGCTACTGGCCACGAGATGCAACTTTGCTTTCATTCCGACGATGAATACCTTGCAGCAATCCATTACCGTCAACTAACTTACATAGCGATATCCTTATGGTGCAGTTGGTGGCCTAATTCTCGATATGATCATCCAGTTTCATGCATCCCGGCTAAGCAGTCATGTTGTCAAATTGTCAATAAAGTTTTCGTTAGCGTCGCAACAGCATTTTTAGTTGTATTATCTCCAGAGAATTGTTATACAGCCAAAGTGAAAAGATAAACCGTCAGCAACTGTTTCCAGTTTTGTACAATGCTAGACGATCACGTGATAGTAAAGAAGGTAACAATCATTGGCCTTAAATATTTAATCATTTACATACTTCGTGTAATTTGAAGATTTTTTAATAGTTCATTTTTTATAGCTTAAGTATGCATATATGAATAAAATTTTAATCACAATTTTATCTAAGACAACTTAAATAAAAGTGTATATTAAATACATTGTTACTTTTTTGCTAAACGAAAAAACGAACATTAAATTATTTTTCTTCTGAACTGGGTTTGTTCTTATAACCAATCGAATCAATATTGCTAATTTATTTGCTTGCATTTCTGATAGAAAATATGTTACTTCTAATAAATGATAATTTAAAAATAGAGATTATAAACATAGTTGTTTCTTAAAAGAGACCGTGAATTTCTCAAATTGTTTAAAGAATTTTAAAATGCTCGGGGATTTCTGGAGTAGAGGCAGAGATTGCAGTTTACAGTATTATCATAAAATTTACCTTTATGTTTCAAAAATAGAGAGAGTTACACACTTTATTATTCATTCAGATAATTCTTGTATATTAAACTAAAAAGAATGTTGAATAAAGAAAAAAGTTTCGGAACTATATTGCATGCAGAGCATGTATTATCATCGCTAAAAATACTAAATGCGCAAAATTACGTGCAAGGGAGCACCAGGTGATATTTACCCGACTCAAATACCAATTTCCCACCTTTTACTGAAACAATGACTACTTCAATCAGACAAAGAGAATGTGCAAAGACCAACATATTCCCGCGGGAAAATAATCTCGAGGCACATAGTAGAAGTGTAGTACAAATATCGCAGAGCAAAAATCTAATCCTTCCTGGGACAATGTAAGCGAAATTTTTACTGCTTCATTTCACGCATAATACCCGCATTCTTCGACATTATTTCCTCCAGTCCATTGTGTGCAGCCAAGGGGAGGGGTGCAAAATAGCCAAACTACACTTTTCCATTTCGCCATTTTAATCTCAGTTTAATTAAGGGTGAGTAATTTCAGTTCTGGCTCCGAGAGGCGACGGAAGAGGTGACGAAAGCAGACAGCCTTGGTAATAATCCTTTAATATCAACGCCACCTTTTCGACACAATACCTCCCGTTCTCGTTGCTTTCTTATAGTGCCTGCTTTCTCTCACACCCCCTCTCTCTCTCCCAGTTTCTATCTTGAGTAACGCTTTATCTCAATTCTTGGTCTTGCGTCTTCACCAGATTTCATTCTTCTTCGAAACGTGGCGTAAATAAGCAGTAATGAATCGTAGGGTTGCCAAATATGGAATCATTATCGCTGACTTTTGGCACATTATTATCAAAATTTAGTTGGAGTTAACTTTTTTGGAGTAAGAGCTCATTTTTATGTATATTAACGCTAATAGGGGATCTATTGGTATCAGATATCGCAACTCTTTTGTGTCGTATTAATTTTTTCCTGCACAATTCATTATTCCTTTTTAATTTAAGCACTGCATTATATAATTATAAAAGGATATAGAAAATTCCTGATTGTTATAATGTTCTTATTATATATAATCTCATGTTATTTTATTATTAATGATGTGAAAATCAATTTATGTGATTTGAGCTGCTCCATTAAAAGAAAAAGAAAAATGAGAAAAGATAAATGTTGTATTCCTTTTTGTAAATTAAATAGGTAATAAATTGCTTTCATTTTAAATTATCAAAAGTTACAAAATAGCATTTTGCTTAGCATTATTTTGTTATTTTCATTCCAATGATATTTTCCTAACATTCGGTTTTAAAATATCAGGAGCAATTTCAGTTGAATGACATAAGATATCCTTTGATATCCTGAATAAACAGGTCATATAAGAAGTTGCTGGAGTTAAATTTTCGAATGGATTACACAGTTCAATGTTCCAATAGGACCTTTTTGTCTACCCTTAGTTGATGATTTTTTCCAAGTGTGAAAATTATTTCTAAATTTTAGGTATATACAACTGGACCTTCATTTTACGAACCACTATTTTACGAACTTCTTTATTTTGTGAACTTTTTCCTGGAACCAAAAAGATTTTACTATTTTCTTCGTGAAATAACTTGCAAATAGTGAAGTGCATTTTCTATTTAACGAATTTTTTCTCTTGTGATTCAATTTTTTCCCCTCCTTATTTTTAAAATATTTCTGGACATTTCAAATTATTCTCTTTTTTAATAAAATTCATGTTGATAACTATGGTGAACAAGTTTTACCATGTGCCTAACTCACCAAGAGCAGTAAAATTGACGCAATTTTTCAAACAAAAAATTCAAACAAGATTAACAGAAATTTTCAGTAATTAAATTTAAGAATGCTTGTGGTGAAGTATGCTAAAAATTACTGCATATAAAATTTATGTATGTTTAAAATTATTTGTAGGCCTAAAATTAGAAAAAGTTATTAAAATTCATTAACTTTAATATAAAATTAATTTTTTAAAGTTGAAACAAACGGAATTCCGAAAAGTATTTTTTCTTTTTTTCTTTAGATTTTTTTTAGGGGAAAAAATACATAAAATAGATATTAATTTACTCACAAAGAAGTGTTAATAATTACTTTTTTAAATAATAGAAAGTATTTTTTAATTTAAAATTTGTTTTATGTGATTTTTAAAGTATATTAAAAAAGTTTTCTATTTAATGAATTTTCCACACAACACATCTTTTTTCGGGATTCAGCGACTTCGTTAAAAAGAGGTTCGTCTGTATATACCCTAAAATTATTACAGAAATACCATTAAATAAGAAAAGTGAACAGCTTAAAAAGCTTACGATTACATATTAAGAATTTTTAATGGATTAAAATTCCATACATTTGATATTACAAATCAGTATTTCACAAAAAGTTTTTAATAGGTAAGATTTAATTACTCACAGAATTAATAGATAAACACCAGAAACCAGATAAACATTTTTGATAACGCTTTATGATCTTGTATCTTAGCATTGCACGGTGGCCACTGTAACCTAATGGTCATAGCCACGAACCCATACGGGGATCAGGGCAATCTGATCTACTGAAGGCCCGCCATGTCAAGCGACTGATCCTGTTAATTCTGTTCAGGCTCACAGTACTTATAAAGGGTTGTGAGGTATTTTTGGGTTAAATTTAATCAAGTGTGAACAATTTTAATGATCAGATTCAAAAATTATAAGATCTATTTAAATCAAAACTAAATCAAATCTTAGCACAGCATCAATCCCTTTAAATCATGAAGGGAAAATGAGAATTTTACATTTGACAATTTTTCTTACATTTATTTTTTAAAATCGAATTTAATATAAATAATTTTCGAATAAAAAGAAAAAAAGTAAAATTGTTCTTGTTTGAGTCCTCAAATAATGTTATGTTTGGTTGGTGTTTAATTGATTACTAGCAACATAATTCAGGCTATTGGTAAGAGTCTCATAATTTTTAGCCAATATCAAGAGACAAAGACGACACTGAGTTACCCCTCTCAAAATTTCCGCACTATATCAACACGAGAGCTTTGAGATTTAACAGATTTCATGCACAGCAATCTGTCTACACGGAGGGTTTTTACAACACCATGACTCGACAGGATTAACACCAATCAAGAGTTCAGGATCATGAACATCCGGTTTCTCGAGCGAATATTTCCAAAGGATTTTAATAATTTTATAGAATACTAATCAATTCTGAAGAAAAACATAGAAATTTTTTCCCCCCCCAAAATCATTGCAAAATACATACATCTGAACTTGTCATAGAAAAAAAAAAAAAAGAATTATATTGTACAATAATGACAAAAACACAAGAGTAAGTAATACAAGAAATAATAGTTCATCATTAGCCTTTTTTAAAATTGTAATAAAACCTATTTAAGTATAAATAGGTTGTCTGATGATAATCCTTCAAAATTTTACTTAAGATCCTATCAAAAAAAATTTTTCAATGTTCCTTCATTCAAATTATTTCTACCCTAACATTAAATACTTTTTATTTCAACGTAATAACAATACATCAATATATTCTTTATATATAGCACTTAATCTCAGAGGGGGAAAAAATCGCCAACTGCTTCTTTTTCTGGAGCATCTTTCCATTTGGGGCTTTCTTTCCCACTTGAA